>CARXXK010000001.1:79027137-79077506 GCA_949089665.1 Macrosiphum euphorbiae
AAAACTACTGGGAAATTTATACTTTTGACCCCCCAAAGTACCAACTAGATTCACTTTCCTATCAGAAAAGCTACTGATGAAAAAAATCCAAGCACTTTTACTGTCCTAAAACGTGATGACAGACACAAAAAAAATATAAAAATATAAAAATATAAAAACATACATCATTGTAAAACCAATACATTCATCGCTCCGCTCAGAATCTAAAATAAGTTGTGTTGGTTGACAAATCACCCTTTACAAATATTTTTTATTTTGATAGTTTGGGAGAACTTTGGAAGTAAACGGAAAATTAAGTCTAAAATATGTCACTGAGTTTCTGAAGAAAAGAGAAATTATTTATGTATACTGTGTAGGTATATTAGTGATTGCGTAATGGTTATGAACGAAATACACTTTATAGTATTTGAATAGGCACTAATATATTGTACGATGACAACTTTGATTGTATTACATAACATAAATCTATGTGTAATTGAAATTATTTTGTATTTATAATTTAGGTACCTACAAAACTGAAAGTAAATTTTCTCTCACTGTATACAGGGTGATGTATTTAACGTAAGACGCTCAATATTTCAAAAATTTTTACCGTTTTTAAAAATATTTATTCACAATTTTTAGTACTTAAAAACATATTTTTTCTAAAAAATTATATTTGTTATTTAAAATTTTTTTTAACGACAACATACGTTTTTAATTCCTTATTCAAAAGCAGAATATTCGTGAAGTACTTCGATATATAAAATCAAATTTTGGACGAGTATAGTTTATGAGTTATAAAGAGTTATTTAAAGTTATAACAAATAAACTAACTGTCCGAAATTTGAATTTTATAGATCGAAATACTCTGAATAATATGTTGCTTCGTAATATGAATTTTAAAATGTATTTTGTCATTCAATTCAATAAAAATACTTGAATATAGTTACCGATAAAAAAAAGTAAAAATATATAATATTGTTTTCCAAAAAAATTGTTTTGTGACTACTTTAAATGAAGTAAAATACTAAAGACAAATTATAAAAAACATTAGTGTCTTCTGAAACAATGAGTAGGTATCTTACGTAAAATGGATCACTCTGTATAGCCATTAAAAAAACATTATAACCAAATTCTTGACAGAATCTCAGTGGGTAGATAGGTATATTATTAACGCTTTACTAATTTGTTACAGAAATATTTTAGTTAGCCCGGAAAACGTATTTAATATAATAGGGGAGTATAAAAAAATATTATATATATATATGAATCGAGCACGTTTCCAACAAAACTCCTTACTATGGTTAGGTAACTAAGGTAATTATTAAATTGTACGTCACGTGGATTATTCGTGTACCGCACGCTAACGATATATCTTAAAGCTGCTGGCAAGGGCGCCCACGGGTAAGAATTCAGGGAGGGAGGACTCGAGAAAAATCAATCTTATATGATAACTGAAGAGTATAGCACTGAGATTTTAACTCTTATTGTATTCTTTTTAGCGATAGCTCTACTATGCTCGTTTTGGTACATATCTGTTTCATGTGTCGTGGAATGGACATATTATACGAATTTTTCTTTGGTGTTTTTTTGGAGTTGTTGTTTTTTTATTTTTAGTACAGTTTATACGTACTACGTAGACCAACGTTTCTCAAAGTGTGGGTCGCGACCATAGCAGATTACGATGTATATGTTCAAAAAACACTTACCTATACCTTATTAATTTAGTAATCGTATATTGAGGAAAACTATTTTCATAAATAACGCAATTAACTATGTAAGTCACAGGCCATAGAAATTTAAATTTAAAAAGGTGCTTTGCTGTACAGTAGGTTACAAGTAGGTCACTGCATAATGGATGATATTAAATTTGAATTCAATGATATAATATCATTGTATAAGAAAAACGATTCTGAGCGGTGACGGTATGTCAGTCTAGGTATAAGGCATATTATACATATTATACTTATCTATGGTATTAAAAAAAATTGACCTATTATAGGTAACTATAATAAATTCCAAATTAATCATATCACAATATCCATTAGGTACTTATAACGCGTTATACATCAACAACAAACGATGATACTATCATAAATATATAATAGTACACTTTAGAAGTTTCAAATACCCACGAATAATATTATACAATCACAACAGAAAAACTAAAATAGTTATTCTAGGTTTTTTTATGTAATTTCGTCCAAATTTGAACTTAAAATGACTATAAAAATAAACTGTTCTTATGTATTTTTTAGATTTTTTGGTAACAGAATTAACTACTTACGTGGATACTTGTTTTAAATTTTCAATCCTTACATATAAAAGTTGAACATTTTATAAATTTTTAACTAAAATAAAATTATTCAATAACTAAAAAAATTGAAAACTGTAATTGACCGTAAACAGCTCAAAAAGAGTCAAAATATTTTCAAAATTGTATGGTGTATAGGAAATGCTAATATAAATATTTTGTGAAATTTTAATGTATCTACAGTTATTCGTTTTTGAATTACAACAAAATAAAGAAATCGCTACATGAGAAATTGAGTGAATATCCTATGTTGTAAAAATTTGAATTTCAAACGCTCATAAAAATTTAATTTTACTTTCTTATTGACAAGAATTTTTAATATTTTTCATCTGCCTTTGAAAAAATATACTAGGAGCCTTCTATTCAATTTTCAAGCTTTTTTAACCAACAAATAAAATTTTATTGATATTTTTAGAACAAAAACTAAAAAAAAATGGAAAATGTCTCCAAACAGTTCAAATAAATCAAAATATTTTGAAAATGTTATCGTGTATAGAAAATGCAAATATAAACAATCAGTGAATATTTCATGTATCTACGGTCATTTGTTTTAAAGTTACACCAAAAAACAAATTCAATTTTGTGAAAAAAAAAATTTCCTTAATTTTTCTTTTGTTTTTCTTGGCGCTTTTAAAAATTACTGGGAATTTTAAGTTTTGACCTCCCCAATATGCACCAACGATATTCACTTTCCAATCGAACAAGATATTGAAGTTGAAAATCGAAGAATTATTTTGACTACTTATCGTGTACACAGACACAAAAAATAGAAAAAAAAACACACATCATTGTAAAATCAATTCATTCATCGTTCCACTCAGAATCTAAAATATATTAACTATAAACCTATATAATACTAAATACCTAATAAAAATGTTTACATATGAAGGGGTTAAGGGGAAGAACGATAATAGTCAATATTCCTAAAATGTTTAGTATTGCAGTCTTAAAGTGGGACTCTGGCCTTTTTTTCCTGTTATGACAATATTATTTAAACCTGTATCATATCATACCGTGATCTTTTTTCCATAACTCGATTCACGTGTCAATTTGTTATGAAATTAACCAAATTTAATGCCAATTTAATTACCTGTAATTTGCTCCAAAATATAAAAATATAATATGTATTTTGCACCACATATACAAATTAATTTTGGTAATTTGCGCCACGAAAGAAAACGAAATGGAATATGTAATTTACGCCACACTTTCGACTTCAATAAGGTTGGAATTTACCAGCAGATAAATTTACTGATATCGCATAGGATATACAATATTACGTACCGACTACCGACGTGTGTCCAATATAATATTGTTGTGTTCTAGTGATAATAGAGACATATCAGAAGAAAGCAAGTGGCTAAACCATACATTTGGGTTGCCATTTGTTTCTCCAAATGAGGTCAGTAACTGTTTTATTGAAGATTTTATGTCATCGATTCCTAATGCCATAAGATTTCAAAAATATGCTGATTATTTAGTTGACACATATATCTGTGAAGAGCCTAAATTTCCACTAATAATTTGGGCTGCGAATATCTCGTCACTAGCTCTCACTACCTACTAATGCTTGCGAATCATATCATTCACGTTTCAATTCCGAGTTCTATCACCCACATCCTACTATTTACCACTTTTTGGACCTACTGAAAGGATTTCAAACCGAAACTTTGATTAAAATTAAAAGTATATCTACATCTTAAAAAACGAAATTCTACTAAAAATAAAATTCGTTTGGAAACTTTTCAACAAATATTTGAAGACTACAGACAAAAAAAAATTGACAGAAAAGGCTTACTTTCGTCATTAACCTATAAATATAAAAAAAAACGTGAGTAAGCTAGGTATTATAAGTAGCTAGGTATTTTATTTCAACAATTATATGTTGTATTACTAAAATTTTACATACTTAACGAAAATTTACTTATTTAATATACATGGAATTCGTTTTACTTGTATACATTTATTTATAATTATAATATGACTGGTTTTTATATATTTTATTACTAAACGAAAATGTACTTATTTAATACACGTGGAATTCGTTTTACATGTATAGAAAAATATTAAAATAGGTATTTGAAACTTATTTTTTCATACAACATTATAAATATACTAGCTGATCCATTGCACTTCGTTGCCCGTGAAATGTACCAACTCTTTATGACTCAAACTTTGTTCAATTCGTTATTTAATATTTGGTGTATGGTGTTCAAAACTTATCATAACTATTCCGTTGCCCGGAATAAAGATTCTGATTCGCAGCAGTATATTATCAGGTAGGCAATCTACCTGTGGTAGATCGCGGACCTCGTGCTGTTTGTACGTAATTGTATGATTTAACTCTAGAGTATCAAAGACCAAAGTTATACCAAGTTTATCGTTTTTACTTAATTCCATCTACGGCTGATTAATATAATCAATTAATACAAAATCCAAACCCAACCGTACTAAAATCTGATGAATAAAAAAAAAAAACGAATTTAACCCTTTTTAAATTAGCCTATCTTCTACCCAGAGGTATAATCTACACACAAACATTCATTTTTATATATATAAAAAGAAGAATGGGCTGAGAGAATGGTCAGACGACCAATGTTGGCCCAGTCTCCTTCAGTAGCGATGGCGTTACGCAAGTTGATGTACTCGTCTGATCCTAACTTCGACTGATTGAAACGAATGAGATTGAGACGCTCCATTAATATTCAAATTAAAAAATAATAATAATAAATAAATATTATTCTCAACTCCTATATAACCCATAGGCAACCAATAATAAACAACAATTTCTATCGTAAATCTCAAAATTCCTGTTCTAGCACCTACCGGGGGTGATCAATTCCCTTTTTAAATTACCTAGCCTATGACACTCACAAAGAACGTGGATTTCTATTGGTGAAAGAATTTTCGAAATCGGTTCAGTGGTTCCAGAGATTACTTTCCACCACGGTAACTAACGACTCCTCTTTATATAATAAGTATAGCTGATATAGATTTATTTTTGTCAATTTGTGTGTGTAAGCAGGTAAACTTGTGGACCTCTTGTGTGTCTTTTATCGTACATGGTACACCACATTTTAGACTTTATTACGTTTACTTTGTTATTTGTTAATATATATATATAATTGTATAAATCATTAATAAATCTCTGGAATTTTCGCTTATGATAGTTACTACAAAGAATATTATATTATATTATGACGTTTTCGGTACCTATAAATAAATATAAATAAAAATAAATTGTCTTATAAATCAAATAAAAATCTTAATTTATGTTTGGAAATAATTTTTAAAAATAATTTAATATTATTTGAATATTACCAAGTTACCTTTTTGAATAAAATCATATATTTTATTTGTCTTCGTCATCATTATTATCATATTTTGAGTTTATTACATTGATAAATGACACCACATATTTTTAATTTTATACTCCTAATCAGAATATTTTTCCTAGAATTTAAATATATTAAATTCAAATTTGGAACAAGTAGTTAGTTATAGGTACCTAATTCACTAATGAATTCAATTAGGTATTAAAAACATAAATACTAAAAACGTTAAAACTTTTCAGGAAAATTAGTTTTTACGTTTAATAGAATCGCTCTGTACCTACATAGTGTAGGTACTTATGAGATTTATTTTAATTCGGTGATTTCAGCATTTTTTATTTTTCAAAATCTATTGTTGGGTATTTTTTCCTGAAGATTTGGTCCATTTTAGTTCAAACACCCCTATAGTAGAAAAATCACACTACAGTTTGTTATCGTCAAATCCTAGTGTAAAAACAGATAATTATAATAATACGTATGCATGAAAATATTATTGTTAGGCTCAACAAGGTTTTTGTTCTTTAATTTCGCTTCCGCCATGACACGATATATAATATAATATAAATATGTACTTTGTCCATTAACGATATTACGTCAAAGTTCAACGAAAATAATCTGCACAATTTTGATTGAATATTTTATATAATTATACTGACGTCATATAACATTTATGTGTGCGGGTGCGTTCACTGAATAGGTTAAATTTATATTTTAATCGATAGTAACATTATTATCTAAATTCGCACAGTCACGAAGCATAACAACATATTATATTATAAGTAAGTTATAATTTAGATTTTAGGTTGATTATACATGTATGGGTGGGTGGTAAAATATTTGTTTACCAAATTAATTACAAACAGTAATTAGTAATTATATTTGACACGGAGTCAGTGAATATTGAGTTATTAATCTATGATGCTTCATGTTAGGTATAACTTATAAAATATGTTATAATTATTAAATTATTCGTATGATTACATTATGTTAAATTATTTTAGTTTTAAACAATATACAATATTCTATACACGTGTAACACACCTACCGTTCCAAAAAACCTACAGTTCCCTCTCAATGGTCTATGTTGCCGCGGGATAATTAATAAAAAAATAATAATAATAAAATATTCTATACCTACTAAAGGTTAGTGTGGCTTATTAAAAAAAAAAAATACAGTTAAAATGTGTTGCACGAATTAATTTTAATAATTTATTATTCTTCGTAAATAACTTAAATTGTTTTTATTAAATGTCTTATCATAATATTGTATTGCATTCATTTTAACCTACTATTAGGTTAGAAAAACGTGAATGAAAATAACACAATAATAATGAGAATTTATCGATGAAAGTGGTTACAATTTAATAATGATTTCATGTTTTAAAGTCATAGATTATCACACAATATAGATTCTTCTATTATCTATATTCAAAGTAGTTTCTCTCAGCATCTACTTATTGTCGCATACGACACTTCCATTCTTGAAATACAACGCTGCTGATGATCCAAAACCTTTTTAAAAGTCGTTTTTATCTATATCTACATCAAAAACCGATTGATATTGGATTTCTCCGAACGAACTTTTAATTTTAAGTAACTAAAAGGTAAAAGTTACAAGAAGCTGGGTCTAATGAATAGGAGGGGAGGAGTTTGAAGTACAGACATTTTTTTTCAGATCTGATGGCTAGAAATCCTTAAAATGTTTCAACTATAATAATTATAATTCCCCTGATATAAAAAAATACATCAACCTGATCGATTATCATCTTCTTCACGTCACTCTTTCGCTAAAAAATAGTTTGAGCCAATCAAAAACGTGAACTCATTACATAATGCATTCTTAACAACATTAAACTTCACATCACATTCGGAAATATTCCGCAGAAATGCTGTTAAATTTAGCAATAATTTAAAACATTCGGTTTATTTAAATAAAAAATAATACTGGATTAGGTACCTACTTACACTTAATAAGTAAAATAAGTGCTTCCTAATGATATTTAAATAATTGTTACCTATGTATATGTTTATTATAATGTTAACAGATTGGGTTTTATTGAGAAAGTATTATTATATTTGAGTCACAGTTGTCACACACTCGCACATCGTCTTTAAACAAAAAAAATAAGAGGTAGTTAAATAATATAGAAAATACATTCACAATTTTTTTATATAGCTAAAAGAATTTAAAAATGTTTAGTTTTATACTTAAAGCTTGAGACTTTAAAACAAATTCATCATAAATTATTACTGGAATTCACGCTTATATAGCTTATCCATAAAAAATAACGATTTTAGTTATTTTGTAATATTCCAAAAAACATTAACAACAGATACCTTTACCTTGAAACACTCCACTGTCTATCACATAATTAATATAATATTCCATTATCATTTTATGTCGGCAAACAGTTTAATTTTATTTTATTTAGTCTAATTTTAAGCTATTTATATAGGCATCTGAAATGTTGATTTTTTCCATATAAATATAAAAATTGTTTCCAACGACACTCGTGCGTTGTGCTCTTTTCAACATACGCACGGTAATTTTACGGGACGAAAAAATACCACACTATAAAATGTTCTTATGTTTTCAGCCTATGTAAATTGTAATACTACCTACTATTGGTAGGTAATTAAATTTTTATTTTGTTTTATTATTTGATCGACAAATACGAGTTTTATGTTGAAACACATTATATATTTTTTAGTTGATCAAAACATACATAATATAATAATATTCAACTACTTATACTTTTTTATGATTTAAAAAATACATAATGTATGGATGCATATGCTTTATATTTTGGAACTATTAAATTATTTGATTGTAATTGCGCCTTTAAATAAGAAGTCTAAAGAGCGGTGGTAAGCTCACCCGATTTTGAAAACTAATAAACTCTCCCGACGGTAAACTTTCCCGGGTCAACATTATGTTTAGGTACCTGGAGGAAATTTGTTAACTCTCTCAGGTCAACATTATGTTTTCTTAAAGAAAATGTATAGACTCTTCATAAACAAGTAATACAATATTGTTAGAAATAGAGTCTAACGACTAACACACTGTTTCGCTCTAAAGTCGTCTAAACCTAGAATCGTATTTTTTGGAGGTAGGTATCAGGTATGCACTGATTTCAAATTTAACACATCCATTGAAAATACCTACTCAGTACTCGTTGAAATACTTAACTAGTTAAGTAGGTACCTTTAAAATAAATAATTAACTTTCAGACATTAACAATTTATACAAAAACAATAATGTTCCGGTACCTAAAAATAATTTAATTGATCCAAACAGGTTGCAATTAATATCATTATTTTTACAACCACAAGTCCATAACGTATTCACAAACACAAAAATAATATTATTTTATATTTACTTTAGATTTGATAACTATACCTCAAAAACCATATCAATAAATAGATTTGTCTTTTATATCGTAAATTTCTAATTAATATTATGATGGCTAGGTATCACACATAATATTTTCATAATTTTGAGAGTTTTGAATCTCTGTAATAGTCACTTACTCATAAGTAAAACTAGAAACTTCATGCAATTAAAAACCTTAAAATATGCATCAATTTATTCCCTTAAAAATATTCACCTACCCTATAAAAATATTCACAATCACTTAAATATATGCTCTTAAAAATAGGCATGTCTTAAAAACCAAAACATTTTGACTACGCCTTTTATGAGAAAATATTTTTATTGATAATTTAATAAATATTTATTTTGTAAAAATTATACATGAATTTACGTTATATAAAAATTAAATTACCTACTATAGACTCCTGGTATTATGAAACAGATTTTTATATCACTATAAGCTATGTTTTGAATGAATATTAGAAAACATGCAAACTTCTATAAGTCCGTAGCCCTAGTCATGAGCATCAACCATCAACAAATTACCTACCAACCTATTGAACAAATTTCCAATAATAACTAAATAGTAAGTATTTAGGTACATAATAACTTAGGAGTGCCGAGTGTTCCCAAAACAACTTTAACAGAATATTAAATACACATTTCAAACTATAATATGATAAGCATAATATTTTCTATAGGTACTTTATTTTGAAGTAAAAATCATAAAAAGTTTAATAATTGTAAATAACAGTAACAATAATGCATAATAAAAATAAAACCATAAACAATAATTATTTACATGTATTTAATTAAAATTAAATGAGCGAGGTTAAGTATTTAACCTTGTCAAGGTAAGTAGGTACAAAAAGGATAAATAGTTTTACATAAAACAAAATAAATTAACCGGTAAATTAAACATAACATAATATCATAATTCAATAGTCAAATTAATGTATCTTTTTGTATTTTTTGTTTTTTCAGGCATTTGATGTTATTTGTCTTACTAGGTTCAAATAAATTTTTCTATTCTTTTTTTTTATATATTTATATTGGAATACATTTGTATGTATATTAATTACTAATAGTATATAATTACAAGTTTAAATCAAAAGCAGAACAGATCATTAACAATAAACATCTGTTTTCTAATAATTGATTTACTTGTTAGTGGGAGTACCTGTTATCTAAAAAATGTAGACATTTTTTTTATAACAATAATTTAGTTTCAATAATTTGACTAATTTTTTTTTTTTTAATTTTATCTTGTCGAGACTGCAGGTAACTTCCAGACATGGCTAACAAACGGTAACGTTGCTTAAGATTTTTTGCTCTAGCATGTTGTGATGCTATTTCTGATGTGTAATTTCCAGGGAACCAACCTTTCTCACCATCACGAATCCGCTCCCCATGGTACCATCCTATAATAAATTAATAGTTTTATAATTCTATTGTTAATGTCTACATTTAATTATTTAAAAATTATTTTAACTTGCAATAAAAATATTACCATCATTCATTTTAGTCAAAACTTTTACAATGTCACCATTTTGTAATGACAGTTCGTCTGGTTGGATAGCAACGTACGGGTGTTCTGAAAACACTTGTGGACAGTCCCATTCATTGTATAGTGTTTCTTCAGGATTGGAGCTGATAGGAGGGGACATTGCTTCAATCCAACGTTTTTTCGAAGATTCAGAATCACAACTCAATAACTGTAAAATTATTTAAATTTTTAAAACAAACATGTCTTACACAGTTAAACCTAGATTTAAAAATCAGAATCTTAAATACCATTTCAATAGTCTTTGCTTCATGGTTTTCTAAAATAGTTAGCTTCAAAAGATTCTTATAGGATGAAGTAAGTACGGATTCAGTAGTATGTTCCATTTCTACAAAATTTCTTGCACAGTAATCCACCACTGTATAGTTTCCGTCACTGTAAAAATATAGGTGTCAGTATTTTCATTAGTGTCATTATATTTATATACATTGAAATACCTTTTGCGTTTTGCTATGAAAAACATATCGTTGAATAGGAAGAAATAAAGTTTTGTTGGTCGTATCATTTTTCGGCTAAATGTTAATTTTCCATCAGGAACAGTCAAATGCAACATAGAACCAGAACGAACTAACCAGCGTGAACTAGAAGCTACTGACATAGCTTTCATTTCTTTTTTACTAGAAAATTCTAATTGTTGACTAAGTAACAACATTTCTTCATAACGTTCTAATTTTCTAGTACTTTCATTGCAGTTTTGTACAATCTAATACAAAGTAAATATTTAACAAGTTATTAACAATAAATTTAATGTTTGTTAAAACCTAAGTTGAAACAAAACTTTATTATACATACAGCATTTAAAGAAGCTAAAGTGAATTCACACATTTGATATTCCAAAGAATTTTCTTTTGAATCCATTTGTGACAAAATAGCATCAACAAGCAGAGGTAATCTAGTTATTCTTTGCATAGGTAACATTAGGAACGAATGAAGAGAGAGCGATTGGCACTTTGGATCTGATTCCAGTCTTTGTAAAGCTTCATTGAATTTTTGATTCTCTCTAAAATAAAGTTAAGCATTTTTAAATTTTTGCTCTAATGCTTATTTAGTATAAAATATTTTACCTTAAGCACTTTAAAGTGCGATCTATATAAATTTGATTTGAGCAATATTTTACAAAAATGTCAAAGTTTTCTTTAGAATGTGTGTATAAAATTTCACTAAGTCCACTAAGCAGTATGTTGTCTTGCCAACATTTTTCTAATGCCGCTAGTAATTTTTCAGAACATTTTCGTACTAAAACAAAAAATATTTTACAATTTACAACCTGCAATAATTTTTATTCACGATAAACATATTGTGATTTACTTACCCGGATTAACATTTCCAAATAGAATCTTTTGATCTTTTTTACTTAATATTGTATCATCATTCATTGAATGACTATTTATGAAATGTTTCTCAAGGACAGTTAGAGATTTAAAATAAGATGCTTCAGAAGTTATTAATTCAAACTTGGCTTCTTGTAACTTTCTCTCTCTTGGTGTTAACGATTCTATTAAAATCGATAACATAAGTAATATTATTATGTTTTCTTCATTTTTATAGTTATTAAATAACTTACCTATAATGCCACTATTTTTTACTTCTGGAACTTCACACCATAAAGATCTATGTTGCCCATGACCGGATGTACAAGGTGTTATAAGCTCTAGAGCAGATGGTCTACTTGTGATTGAACTAATTTCTTCATAACCATCACAATCTTCCATCATGTCACCAGCAAAAACACTTTTTGTCCTCTACAAAAACAATTAAAACTCAATATTAATATTATCAGATACATAGGTAGGTAATTCATTGATTTATAAAATACATATATGAGTACAAATATCTTCAAATAATAATTTTAAAATAAAACATACTTCAGATATATCGGCGGCATAAAACTGATACAATGGTTCATCAGCAAATCGCATGTACAAATCAGAACCTTGATTTGAACCTATGAAATAATTTGAGGTATTATAAATATGAAACTACAGTGGATAATGATTTAATTTAAAATAATACCATTCTCAGATGCTGATTCAGTGCTGCTTTTGTCCAATGAATTGCCTGGCCTTCCTTTAGAATTGTAAATTGAACGGGGCAATGAACCATACGTGGTGTTTCCTAAAATATTATACATAACAGTTATTTACATAATATAATGGTTGAAAAGCCTATTGATGTAATCCACAAAAATGAAATTTTTCAGGAGGGACTAAAATGTCAATACTCATGTAAACAATTATTTCAGAATTGCTACATTGTTTGTTCAAATTTACAACCAAAAATTAATTTTAGGAATTTGGACTTATGTATATTGAGAAAAATGTGTATTTGTTGTTTTGTTTATGGAGAGGCCAGTAATGTTATCCACAAAATTAAAATTTCTCTGCAGGAAATTAGGAGCGACTAAAACGTTTATATTTTTGAAACTATGATTTGAAGGTATTTGAGGCGCGTTCCGGCGGCTTTAAAATTTGACTGTGACGACAAAAATTCGTTCTTCGAGGCTTCATTAAATGTCATGTGGCAACATTTTGAAATTTATTTGAATCAGCCTAGTAGACGGTCTACTTACATAAAAATAAACCCGCTGGGTTATGTCGCGTCTGTGTGCATGTATTTTCGGCCAAGCCAGCCACGCGGCATCGATACTTCGGTATTTTAAATCATTATTAATATCATAATAATCGAAAGCCAATTGCCGCATTGTGTGGAGACGTATTTGCCGCGAGGCACGGGGCACTTGGGGAAAATGTGTATATTTTTTTATTTCTCTAACCACTTCAGTGGCGTATTTGAGAGGGAATAGGGGCATTTTACTTTAAATTTTAAGTCTATAAAATAACAAAGTTATGATATGCCTTACATGACCACATATCACTGATAATTTTAGATTCTGAGTGGAACGATGAATGTATTGATTTTTACAATGATGTGTGTTTTTTTTTTAATTTTTTTTTTGTGTCTGTCATCACATTTTAGGACAGTAAAAGTGCTTGGATTTTCTTCAACAGTAGCTTTTCTGATAGGAAATGGAATCTAGTTGTTACTTTGGGGGGTCAAAAGTAAAAAATTCCAAATAGTTTTCAAAAGTACCGTGAAAAACAAAAGAAAAATTAAGGAAAAACTAGAATTTTTAGGTGAAATTAGTTTTCAAAAAATCTGTTTTGGTTTTTGGTGCAACTCTTAAACAAATTACCGTAGGCACATGAAATATTGACTGAATGTTTATATTAGCATTTTCTATACACGATAACATTTTCAAAATGTTTTGATATATTTTTAACTGTTTAGGCATATTTTCATTTTCCATTTTTTTTTTAGTTTTTTTTCTAAAAATATAAATACAATTTTATTTGTTAGTTAAACCTTGAAAATTTAATACAAGACTCCTACTATATTGTTACAATGGCATTTGAAAAATATTTAAAATCCTAAGTCACAGTTTTTTTTATAGGCATTTAAAGTTCAAAAATTGATAAAATATGGAAAAATCACTAAAATAAGCAAATTATTTTGAGTTAAGATTTCGTAAAAATTTTTCTTTTTAAATCTAATGTTTTAAAATGTAAAACAAGATTCCTTATAAGATTATCTACCTTTATCAAAAAAAAATGTCTATAAGAAAGTCGAATTAAATTTTTATGAGCGTTTGAAATTCAAATTTTTACAACATTGGATATTCACTCGATTTCTCATGTAGCGATTTCCTTAGTTTGTTGTGATTCAAAAACGAATAACTGTAGATACATGAGAATTACACTGAATATTTAAATTAGAATTTCCTGTACACCATACAATTTTGAAAATATTTTGACTCTTTTTGAGCTGTTTACGGACATTTTTAGTTCTTTTTAGTTTTTTATTCTATAAATATCAATAAAGTTTTATCTGTTGGGCCAATAAGTGTACAAATTTAATACAAGGATCTTGATATATTGTTACAATATCAGTTGAATAATATTAAAAATACATTGCCACATTTTTTTTTTATAAGCATTTAAAGATCGAATTTTGACAAAATTTATCAAATTTAAAATTGAATAATTATTTTGTAGTTAAAAATTTATAAAATGTTCAACTTTTATATCTAAGGATTGAAAATTTAAAACAAGATTCCACGTAAGTAGTTAATTCTGTTACTAAAAAAACTAAAAAATACTTAAACACAGTTTATTATTATAGTCATTTTAAGTTCAAATTTGGACGAAATTACATATTAAAATCAATATTAACGTTTTTTGTTTTTGTTGTAATTTAAAAATATTATTCGGGGATATATGAAACTAAAAAATCAAAAAATCAAAATATTATGGCCTATACATACAATCTACCAAAGTATATAATGAATAAGAAGTATGCTCTATGATAAGACTGTACATATTTTTTTTTATTACCATTGATATGTATATAATTTGTCTTAAACCTAGACTGACATACCGTCTCCGCTCAGAATCGTTTTTCTCATACAATGATATTATATCATTGAATTCAAATTTAATACCATTCATTATACAGAGACCCACTTGTAACCTACTGTACAGCAGAGCACCTTTTTAAGTATAATTTGAATTAATAATTTACAATATAATTTTCTCATCTGCTATAACTGACTAATTGCACACTTATGTCCAAATAGTGACTTGCTCATTTGCTTATGCATCATAATTTCATTATTTTGTAATGCTTTGCTTTTTAAACTTATGTTAAAAACTTGGTTGCGATCGAGTATGGGACAAGATCGCTAGTTGGATTGGCTTTAATAAATATTCATAGACACAGGGACATTCAAATAGATGAGGTCATTGATATGTTTCCTGCCACGAAAAAAAAAAATATAGACCTTAGATTATAATTATTTTGACTACCTATGACTAGACTATAATATTATATACAAATTTAAACTTTTGAGCAACAAATAAGGTGCTTTTATTGTGTTGAATTTATTTTGGATTATAACTGAACAAGTTTGAACCAGTCTCTAAAACCCTAACCAAATAAAAAAAAAAGATTGACTATTGTATTCAAATTTCCTCATATTTTAACAGCTGAGAGATTTTCGTATTTTGCCCTCCCTGAAAAATTATCTCAAATACGCCACTGAACCACTATCATTATAAATTAAAATCACTATTTTGTTTTCTATTTGGGTTACATCACTTGGCCTTTCTACTGTCCAACTATAATATTTATGTCCAAATACAGATATTATATAAAATTAATAAATATAACATAATTTTACCAGTTGAATGTCGTTTTACTGGTGGAGGAGGTGGTGGTGAACTTGGTCTTGCTACAGCTACACTTAGACGTCTCGAATCAATAGACGATGGTGGTTTGCTTCTAATCCTTACAGGCCGAATGTTACCATTATCTCTGTAAATTAATATTTTATTTTAATTGTAATGCATTGGATATAATATATTAGATGTCATGCATATGTAATCAGTGGCGTATTTAGGGGGGGTGTCCTGGGGGTTAAACCCCCCCCCAATTTTTTTCTTAGTTATATTCATTACTGAAGTATCACAAAATACGAATAACGAAATATTTTAAAACTGCTTTGAAAAATGAAAATTGAATAATGTATATTTTATATTTTCATCTTATACCAGATAATAGTCAATAGGTATTAGCATTGATTATATATATTGCGTGTATATATATATAAATAGCTCTCTAGGTGCAGCCGTGCAGGCAGTGGCGAAATAACAGAATATTGTGAACTATGTAATTCTTAGAATTGTATTATCGTTTCGGCTAGCCGTATTATAGGCTATCGCCTTATTATCTTTCTTCAAATACAACAATTATTATTATCTACGATAGCAAAAGACCAACGATATAAAGTGTACTATGTACAGTTGTCAGTTGACAGTTGTACACTCGAAGTACAACAATACGAGACGAATTGGCTGTAAAAAAAAGACGTCTACCTTTAATACTGTGAGGTTAAAGTTTTGAAATTTTAGTGTTTTTTTTTCTTTTAATATATCTATAATATTATATAAGTATACAAAATAAATTAAACTCATACGAAAAAATACTCAGTAAATTTAAGTGTTAGGCCGGGGCTATACACGGCGTATTCCGCCGCGTTTCGAACGCCGCGTTTTCCGTCGAATTAAAAACGTATTGGTTTAAATCGGAGCAGCTATACACGACGGGCGTAATACGCCGCGTTTTCCGCCGCGGTGGAAAACGCAAGCCGAACGGCGTTTTTTGCCGCCCCGAAAAACGCGGCGTATTACGCCCGTCGTGTATAGCTGCTCTGATTTAAACCAATACGTTTTTAATTCGACGGAAAACGCCGCGGAAAACGATGCGGAATACGCGAAATACGCCGTGTATAGCCCCAGCCTTAGATTGGTTTTATTTTATTCAGTAAAATTGTTTATACTTTATTCCTGTCATAATTGTATTATAATTAAAAATGTAAGTAGCAATCCTAAAAACATTGAAGATAGTTATTATGGGACTATATACAAAATATGTCAGATGTATTTTTAAATTTTGAATACTTACATGATATGTTTATATATAGGAATATAAAAAACAGATGAAGACGACTATACTATTCGCCAACGAATTTAAACTTTTGTCAATACTTTTATCTGATGTGCTCTCATATGTTCTATTGTCTATAGACCACAAAAATGTTCATTATGTACAATATATTAATTATTCAAACTTTAAAATCTTCACTCACCAAATTCATTCGTTAAATTTCCTTGACTTAATTTTCCTATCCGATTTTTGCCAAGTGATTTAAGTGATCCAAATGACCACCCTTTTTTAAATCGTTTCCTGGCTTTATTGACCAGTGGGCCAAGTCCGTAGTTTCGTTGACCACTTGGCGGGGCTGGCAAAACTCGATCTTTACATGGATATTCTGGTACCCTTTGACATTTGCTCCGTCATCATCAGATGAATCTGAACTAAATGAATCGAAAACATAGATATTCTCCGGTATTTCTTGGTTTACAGTATTCCCAATATCTAATGAACACAATTTTTTTTATAAAATATTAGACAGGTAAAAAAAAATATATTATATTCTTTTATATTATTATTAAAATGGTTCATACATCATACCAGATTGTAATTAATAAAACAATAAACCGTCGTATTATACTAAATTATTTGAATGCATCGGTATAAATTGTACAAAATAATGTAAAAATATACTGTATTTTTTTTTTAATAAAATGTCTATTTATAGTACTCTACTAAACAGTTTATTAGTAGTAAGTATACAACTTACCATTATCAAAAAATAAAGATAACTCTTGTGACTCGAATTTCCCTTCGAGGAAAACTGTCTTCAATACTACACTTAGCAGTTGCTCACTTAGAAAATCCCGTGGATTTTTTTTGTAGTTAAGCTGTTCAGGGACATCCTTTATAAAACTAATTACGGATTGTGACGATATAGAAACTAAAGAAAGCATCGGTAAATTTAATGTGTTAAAAAGGCGTATCTTCAGAAATGCAAAATCGTATGGTTAGTTGAAGCACACTCTCGATTATTTACAGTTGGCTAATTGTTTCGGTAAGATTACGGCACTCATTTATATTTTCATCTAGATAACTTTATATTTGTGTAACTACCTAGTGATTATGTATTTTCCTTTCACAAAAAAAAACTAGGATCCCATTTTATTTAAGTTTTCATTAAGTACCTATAAATATTTTAAATACTAACTATTAACAAATATAATTCGGTTATAATTTATAACTACCTACCTATTTAAAGTATTATCAATACCTATAGCAGTAAACAATATTGTAGTTAAACAATCAAAAAATGTTATTAGGTTATGATAATTTGTAATATTTTGTCTTCCCACGATACGACCTTCAAGTGTGTACAATCATGTGTCATCCTCAAAAATGTTTAATAATTATCATTAATCATTTATCATTGTCATGTTATAACCCACTAAGCAGTCATAATTTTAAACAATAACTAATAATTCATACAGTTTCCTTAGCTTTAATTTGGTAATAGTGTTCCTATTTCAAATAGGTATTATATGAGGCATTTTTTAAGATGTATTATTGTTTAATACGAGTTATTAATGATTTGTTTTGTTGAAATTATTAAATATTTGTGATGTCAGAATAAGCAAAACTAAAAATATTAACAAATGACAAACGTGAATGCGTTGATATCACAAAGGTCGGCTTAAAGATAGAATTGAAACATTGAAATAATAATAATTGACTGTTATACTACAATAATTTTCTGTGAGTGGCTTTAATTTAATTTAAAATCCTTTACTTATTCGAGTTGTGTGCTTTTATAACCGTTACGGGGGGTGAGATCAAACCTTTATCAATAAATAGTGACTTCCTGCGCCTTTGAGTTCTGGCTGGTGGTAAAGGTGGTGGCGTTTGAGGGTTACAATAATAGGAAGATGGCATGACAGATGGTTGCTCGGCAAATCGTTTCCCTATCGTATAAATCACTCATTTTTGTCACTGATCAAAATTAAATGGTTATTTTAATAACAAACGCGGCGGTGGTTTCGTACTTTGGTAACGACGTTGCATCAAACACTGCTGTCGTTGGTGATTACACGTCTAGTACACAGCACTTTCACTTTTCGATTACCTGTGTCTACGACGGTCGACGAGGAGACGGATAAGACGGCATGGACCTTGGAATGTTATGGAAGTGGGAGTGTTGTCCGAGTAGGAGAAATACATGGTGTTATTCTAGTGCAGAAAAGGAGTACTTTACATGGTTGGGAGGGTAAACAGGTTTTTTATTTCTCCTTTTAATTTGTTCGTTATTTTTTCTTCTTATTTTTATCTCGTCACAACCCACGCACACACAACGGACTCACAACAATCAACATAATCTTCCGGGCAACGAATTACATAAACATTTGTCCAAACCCGCGCTCTGTTTAAAGAATCGGTATCGTGGGCATGTTTCCTACAGACGACGGCGACGGTGTTGCTGAACTATTATAGCAGCATCGCTATAGCACACGTGTTAGTTCAATTATTACAGTGAACAATAAAAAAAAAATCCGAATGAACCATTTATGCCATGTGAATCGAATTACAACATTCTAACATCGTCTCCCAACGAAAAGAAATTCGTTTGTCGCAAGGCTGAAGCTTAAAAGTAGATACCTACCTATTTAATTATAATGGTCGTCGCTTAACCTCGCATATAGTCGTATTGCTTTGTGAGCTATTTGGTTTTCTATCGATTCCACCACCCCTTACCATTATGGTAACATTCTGTGTATACTTCATATAGATATTGTATTGATATGCGCTCAAAATTGAACACAGTTTGGAACGATTAAAATTTAATAATAGCATTCAAAAATGATTTTTTCTTTCATCATAATACAATAAGTAAAAACTAAAAATGAGTATATTTTTTTGGCCATCAACCTTCCTCAGGATTTAATATTTGTTAATGTTAATCATTGTAAATGCTTATCGATATATATTATGTATTAATTTTTTTAATTTGCATAACCTTGTTTGATGTGCAAATTTAAATAATAAATAAAATAAAAACAAGAAATTATAGATTATTTAATACGAGTTATTCTTAACTCAGTTGGTTTTGAAGATCTGAAATTTAAAAGTGGTTTAAAAAAGTATAGCTACTTATTTGACATTAAAATGGATTTTCGTAATGTATTGCAATTTGCAAGTCCATCTGAATACCATCTGATCTTGGCCTTGGAACTAAAAACTATGCAATACAAACCTGTTTTCTTGTTTAAAAAAATTATATTCAAATTTACCAACCTAGTTTGGTCAAGATATTTCAATGACAAAAATATATCTTTAATTTATAATAATACAATTTGTATTTGTATTTTAGAATCAGAGCGGAGCGATGAATGTTCTTTTTTTACAAAGATGTGTATTGTTTTTTTATTTTTATTGTTGTGTCTGTCATCATCTTTTATAGCAGAAATAAATGCTTCAATATTCAACTTTGAGAATGGTTTCTGATAACAAATAAAATATAGTTGGTACTTTGGGGATCATTAGAACTTTTCAAAGTAATTAGAAAAAAAAATTCGATATAACAGGAATATTTATGCAACACCAATTTTTGATTCAAAAATTTCAAAAAATATACCTATATCGTAAGGACTTACTTTTTGCCATTATGTATGATATTATTGTCTATAGGTTCACAATACAATTTTCAAAATATTTAGTCTGGTTTTAACTTATTTTTATTACGAATATATATTATATTCAACCATTCTATGTTGACTTAGTTAATAACAATAATATAATATTTTGATGTAAATACATAATTATTATAATTGCAATATTTTTGGTCAAAATAAGTTCAACATACCGTATACACGTTATTAGGATAATAAATATTAAATAATATAATATATTAATTTAAATAAATTATAAAATAAATTAACCATATAGGAATAAAGACTAGCTTAGAATTGTTTTTCGTACTTATACAACGATTTAATCAAATAGATAATTCAAATTTAACGCATTAATTACTGTGACTTAATAATGATGAAAAGGTACACTCAAACTTACTAATAGCATAGACTTTTTCATTTGTTTTTTATTTTTTAAAACAAAACTGCGGTTTGATAACCGGATGAATCTCACTTCACTAATACTTTGGAACAGAATAGTACATTAATAATAATAATAATAATAATATTGCTGGTTGATTTGTTTTGTTGACACTCAATAATTAAAAAAATTATATTTTTCATTTTTGAAGTATTTAATTTTTTTTTAATAAAGGGAGAAATTTGAAATATACAAATTGAATTTCGAACAAGCAATTTTCCTGCGCAATATTTTACAGGTAAATACCATTCCACTCCACCCATCAAAACTTAAAATACTTGATAAGTTATAACTAATATTTATTAACTACCTACCTACTTGTTTGAAAATTTTGTCTTAGTTGGTTAGTTATTAATTTATAATATTTTATAAAATTAGCCATAAAATAACCACTAACAACTAATACTAATATATCATTCTTATGAGTATAATATATTGCCAGTATTGTATATTTAAGGCGTTTAATGTATAATTATTAATTAACGTTTTATTTATATTATAATAGGTATCTTTGATAACTTACTTTGATCTTTATACAAGAGCCCATGAATTAGTTTTGAAAATGGTTTTGAATTTGACTTCTTTGTCTTTGGCTTTTGACGAAATCTATTGGAACTGATAAACACGTGGTTAAAAAATGTGATATGGATAGGTATATATTTTATTTTTAGAAGTATAGTATTTATAGTTAAGCTAGTTTTCAAGGTACCCATTATCTATATTATGAAAATCATATTTCGGTGTACGTAAAATAATATCAAGATTATTTTTAACTTGAATTGAATTATTGAATTGATAAGACATTTATAATAATTACAAATAATTTCAAATAAAACACAATATTATATCTAATATTAAAATGTAATATAAATTGAAATATTAATGATTGGATCTAATGGTTAAAAACATATTTAGTATTTGGTACACACAACTTAATATCGACAAAATAAAACTTGTAAATTGAAATATTAATGATTGAATTTTATGGTTAAAAACATATTTGATACTTAGTACACACAACTTAATATACCGACAAAAATATAACTTGTAAATTGAATTATTGTAATTTATATATTTTGAATATACTCACGGATACGGTATTAAAATAATTTCTTCTGAGGAAGGAACATCCACCCAACCATCATCCTCGTCAAATTTACTGTTTCTGTCCACACTAACGCTATCCGATGTCACACCTTTGAAAAATTATATTAAATATTAAAAAAAGTGGGCAAGTAGATAACCGCTCTGTTGTACATTAGGTGTCAAGTGTATTGAGTGATTCAGAGCATAAAAACATATTTCAACAATATTCAAAAATTTCAAACGCCTATATAGATAGCTTAAAATGAATGTCTGTATAAATATTTTGAATGTATAATTAAGTTTATAAATGATATTCCAACTAATAGTGGAATGTTTTAAGATTTTACGATCAATATCTTTTAAATAATAACTAAATACAAAAATTGGTTGAAGATAAATCTTTATTATATTATAAGTACGTTTGAATATTATTCAATGGTGTAAGGACTTCAATCCCTCTTAAAAATGTTTAATGACTTAAGATTTAACACTAAATTTAATTTTTCTAATTTCCATTAATAAACTTATGCGGAATCTTGTAATTAAATTTAAAACTATATGAAATAATTTGCAAATTTTGTCATTTTTATGAAGTGTATGACATTTTTAACTTTAACCACTTATAAAAAATGTATGACTATGTATTTTAAATATTTTTTTAATACAGTAAGAACAAATTATGAGGAATCTTGTTTTAAATCGATAAACCAAAATTAAATTGTTGGATTTTTGGAATCGACAAAATATGTATATTACATTTATGGTTATTTTTTTTCATAGGTATGAAGAATAATAATAATTTTTTTTATTACCGGATGAAGTGGATTCCGACGGAGGATTGATTCCATAAATGCTGTTGTCAATTTCCACCGAATTATCAAACATCTCTTTTTTCTCTTGGTGGTCGTTTTCGTCACTATCGTTGTCGACCGGAAGTTGTTGTGGTGACGCGTCGACGACTGTGACGGAAATGACCGGCGGCGTTGGTAGCGGGGGTAACGGGGGTTGGACCGTCTCGTAGCTGGTGTCTTCGTAGGCGGTCGTGGCGGTCGTAACAACGTCGTATATATTTTGCTCGCCACCATCAATCGTAGAGTAGTGATCGTACGGACTCTCCAATACGACATATGGACTCTCCAACACGACATTCGGCGCTTCTGTTGTGTGAGTGCCAGAGTCGGTTGACGTTAGTCGTATGTAGCGTAGTTCTTCATAGATGGATTCTTCACCGACGATGTAATTGTAGTTGTGTGAACCGATTTCGGTAGTGGTGTCGGCTGTGAGGGCAGTGGTGTCCGTGGCGAAGCCAGTCGCGGTGAGGGTAGCTTCAGCTAGGGATGCGATTACGGAGTGAGTGGGAGACGCGACGACTAGGGACGACAGTAGTTGCGATGGTTGTACCTCACTGACGCTTTGTCGTCCACCTTTATTGTAGTCAGGCGTGGTTGTGGTGAGGGTAGTTGTAGTGGAAGTAGTTGTAGCGGGGATAGTTGTAGTGGGGGTGGTTGTAGTGGAGGTACTTGTAGTGGGAGTGGTTGTAGTTGGGGTAAATTCAGTGGGGGTAGTTGTAGTGGGGGTAGTGGAAGCAGCGGCGGTTGTCGTCAAAGTCGTCGGCCGTTTCCAACCATGCAGAAATGAACAGTTCGGTTTCAGCGGAAGCGGCGGCGGTGACTTGGCCAGGAGCTGTTACCTCTGTTGGCTGTTGTTGGTTCAAGTCTTCTCGTGGAGGCGATCGCTCTCTTTCCGTCGGCTGCTGTTGGTTCAAGTCTTCTTGTGGTAGTAATTTCTCCCTTCTCATAGGGTGCTGAAGGTTTTTTGGTGGGGGCATCACGTTTAAAATACTCTCTAACTGAGCATCGGGATCTCTAGCAATCGATAACCGTTTGTCTTTGTTCAACAAATGTCTGTCCACCGTGACGGTCGTGTCCTTCTGCAGCGGTGCCCTCCGTTCATTGCGCCTAATACTACGAGTCGTAACGATGGGTTTCGGGCCCAGAACACTAGGTTTCGACGGTTTTTTACCGTTTTCGAACTGCACCAAGAGCTTTTTCACTACGGACGACGACGTTCGCTGGTTGATAGTCTTCCGTTGGTCAGCTGCGGGATTTTTTGTAGCAGCGGGATGTAGCATGGTGATTTTTTGTTCCACGGCAGTCAGATTATCTACGATGTTCCGCTCTTCTACGACAGTTGGCTGTTGTATTGCGATATGGTCTTCCACGGTAGTTAGATGATCTGTGATCTTCCTCTGTTCCACGGCAGACGGCTGTTTTACGGCAGTAAGATAATCCACGGAAGTCAGATGATCTTCGACTTTCCGTTGTTCTGCGGTAATCGGCTGTTGTATGGCAGTGGGATATTCTACAGCTGTCGGCTGTCTTATGGCAGTAGGACGTTCCGCGGCCATCCGCTGGTTTGAGTTGGTCCGCACTACGACCATCTGGTTGATACAACGCTTCTTTTGCGAGGTCGACTCGAACTTCTCGACCGTGGCCCGTACCACGACGCCTTTTTCCCGGACTGTAGTGACCTTTGTCCTGGTTGTAGACCCTTTTGCTAGCGTTTTGTTCACTTTTTTCATGATGTCCTGCATTGAGTCCCCCTGGTTGGCGTCCACCACCACCGCGTTGAACTTTGACGCCAGTTCGGCGACCATGGTGGACGGCACCGACACCCGGATCGTCTGGTAGCCCTTGAAGCTCCCTGTTCGGTTGATGTTCGATCCAGCACCTGCCACGGGATTTGAAACTCGGACGTTTTATCTTTCCACCCCCAGTAGGCAGAACGGAGCTAGTCGTCATTTCTGTGATCATCACGTCGGTCTTTCTAAATCACAAGTAGATCCTTTTTCTGCAGCTCACGTGGACGGGGATCATTATTCCTGCGCAAAAGAAAAATATTTAATTTATTAAGATTTATAAGATTCATACATTATACCTATATTATACTCTACAACATCGCACTAACTTGAATATTAGGTAGGTGGGAAAGAGTTGTTTTGTAGGTTTAAACCGTCCCGGTCTACTATAGGTTACACATTTTATACGTCATTAACTCTTAAAAAATTGGATTTAATTCAACTAAAAAATAATATAAGCCAACTATCTAAGGCATTTGTTTTTCAAATGCGTGTTGCGCATAGATTATTTCTAATGATATTTGTCTTGTTTAATAATTATGTAATACTTTTAAACTTTTTACAATCTTAAACTAATTTAATGCTGGAATCAATTTTCGATATTTTTTTTAGAATTCACTTTAAATCATATATCGATTTCTCAATTTTTTGAAAATTGTTTGTGTCTTTCTTTAAAAAGTTAAACAGTTATTCAAAAATCGACTCCCACAATAACCTAGAAAAAAGAACGATGAATTCAAATATGTTTACAGAACTAAAATCCGATCATTCTAAGTTATCGTATTTTTGTCAGGCTTTTAGGTCTCAATTGATTGAAATTAGTTTCTCGTTGGAACAAATATTTTATTATGTGACATGTGCATGCGGGTGCGAACCACTGATTCCGAACGTATCTACGCACACTAATGATCATTTACTTCGCACACAAATACACTGCGAAACGATTATAATACATTGAATTGCCTATACACGACCCCTTATTAAATCACCGGATCGAATCCCCTTAAGTCTAAAGTGCGGTGAATAACTTAATTTAATTATAATCGTTAGATATTATGGTTTACAAAATTATAAATAACTAATATATTGAAATCGATATGTGTCAACATAATTTTGTCTCGTGTACGATTAAAAAAAAACATAGAAGGTGGTTTAACCAATAATTATTTTACGGACAATTCAAACAGTTACTTGTTAACATATATTATGTATGTACTATGTATATATTTTGTACCTATGTAATGTTTATTATAAAGTCGTATTATATATTTTGTGTGAGAACAGCTGAACAGCGTATTTATTTATGTATACAGTATATTATATTCTGGAAAAATGCAGTTATTCACTCATTTGTTACATAACACATTATAATTATTACACATGTATTAAGGTCGTTGAAAGGTTTCTTCGTTTTCGAAATAGTGGTTTATGACATGTTTATGTAGGTACCCAACCTAATATCTTACCATCGACGAGCTTAAATAAACCATTCTATATAGGTTAATATGTGGTGTATCGAATCTAAGCATTGTATTAACATACCCGATAATGCTTTGATTTAACTAAATTAAATTAATTAAATTATTCGTGAAAAATCATGAATCCCAGAGTATCACATTTTAACAGAATATTAAAACATATTCGTTATGTCAGCATGATGTAATATGTAAATACATTGTTGCGTGATGAACCCTGAAAATTTAAAAAAAAAATTTCTTTTTGCTCATTATTTGGAACAGTTGTAAAGTACCGTTTAGACTTTAATATTTATAAACTCGAACGCGTGTCGCGAGGTCGTCTATTATCGAACCGGACCTTAAAAATTGTGTTATTCGTAGCTAGTACACAAGTCATGTAGTATGTCCGTGTACGATGATAAGGCGATATTTATATTGTCGACACACCTTGGCGAGTGAAACAACTCTAGATGTTGTTGTCGTCGTCGTCATCATTAACGGACTGGTGATAAAAGCATAATATAGTATTATAATGCATATAGACACTGTCGTCACACACACACGGACACACAGACACACTCACACGCAAACTCGTGCCCTATAATACACTTTACGCAGTAGCAATGGCATGGCGTAAGCATATTATTATGTAAAGGAATCCAACTAATTCAGGGGATCACATCGGATGACTTATCTCGTGTTAGTCTACAACTGTAACATCACATATTTTAAAAATAAAATATTTTTAATTATTTAATGATTTGTTATTATTGCTGATTTTTGATATGAATACCGAGCACGGGCGAGCATAATAAATATGTCTGTTTTTGTGTGAAGCATTTAATTTCAGTACCAGTTATTTCTACTAGGTAATAATACAGGCAGGTACTATATAATACAGTGCACACTAGATTCTACTACTATCTTGGGAATCAAGTTTTACATCGTTTCGGAGACTTTAAAATACGTAGACAAATCTATGGTATCTATCGAGTTATCTGATTCCAAAAGTAAATTAATGTATTTTTCATCTGAACCCGATTTTACCATTAAATATTTTATTATAATTGACACGTGTTTGTGATTTCAATTACGTATTTGACGCCTGTATAATAAGTTTTCTGTGTATTTATACATAACGTTACTGGCAGTGGTGAGTGGTGAAACGGCGAATGGGGTTGTGTGCACATATTGCCCACATAAACAGGTAATAATTAATATACATAGGTACACACACACACACACACACACACACACACATACACCAGTGGTGTAACCAGGATTTTCTTGTGTATGTTTGTGGTGGAGGGAGGTAGGGTTATAAATCAAGAAATGTATTTCAAGTTTCAACTACATTGTTTTATACAATTTATACATGTTGACATATTATTGTATTTAAATATTATTACGAAGTAACTATTATAACTCATATTAATAATTAATTATTATTTATAGGTAAGTTATAAACTAGGTTGGTAAAATAAAAAAATGTTTAACGTAAATTATTATATTTACAAAGTGGGTATCGACTATGGTTCAAAGGGAGATGGTGGGGCTAGATCAGCAGTCCATCCCTTCGTTGTGCCACTGACACACACACACACAAGCGGTTTATATTATGTATGGTGATCATTGAACCATACTCGTCTACATCTATATATAATATACACACGTGTTCGTCTGGCGTAGGAGTGATGAGGGCGGCGCCGGTGAGATAACCTTTCGAAGGCCTCGCGCTGTGCGGCAAAGACCTCAGAGCCAATATTTTTGTATAATATTATGATGATGGCGACGGCAACAGAGTCATCGAACTCTACGTGAGCGAATATCAACTCTTTATGACATTAGGTCTCCCTCCGAAAATTAATACACATGCCCGTTTCGGTTTACGCAGAGGCAGCATCCGAACTAGTGAACCGCGAAAAAATTATTTTTTAATTTGTTATCTATTTATTTGTACTCTTATTTATTGAGATTTAATATCAGTCACGTCTTAAACTTAAAACTGACCTACGCCGATAGGTATTTATATCGATTATATAACACCTAAAACAAGCCAAACACACAGTTCCAACCAAACATTTACAGGACTTTTTACTTATATTATATTATATAAGGTCTCTCAGTGGGACAGAGTACTCAAATGGATATATGTTTGTATGTATGTATGAAATTAAATTTAATATACTTACACATTTATGATATGTTTTGTTCTATTATTTTTAAGACTACACGTTTTATCGATTTGCGTCATGTAACGCGTTGTAACAAATTAAAAAAATCACTGCCTCTTTTGTCCACTAGTATTACTCCTTTGTATAGAAACAAGAACTATTGTGGTATGATATAATGTAGTTAAACATTAAATTAATGCCATAAAAATCATACTTGAAAGTTGAAGTAACTGTGCACTTTTGTAAATTATAATTAATCACTAAATAGTCACTAACTTACTAATGTTTAATTTTACCCGCTTTCATCATATTAATTTCTATAAGTAAAAAGATTAATAATCATGATATATATAAATCGATTATCGAAAAATACACTGTTTTTCGAGTAATTAACATTGTTTTATTTTGTAAGCTTATCATTCCAACAATATGAATATATAGTATAATATAATACATGAAGTTGAAATTCGGGGTCAAATATTTTTTGTTGATTTTTAATTATTATACTAATTCCAATGGTGGGCAAGTTAATGAAAATAATTAACTGTGGCCAGTTAAGTTAATTCAATTAAATTGCCTTCAGTTAAGTTAAAAGTTAACAAAGAAAAAAATTTAACTAGATAAGTTTAAAATTATGATGGAAAATAAAATTAACTTATCTCAGTTAAAAAAAAATTAATTTTTTTGAAGGTACAATTTTTTTAAGTCATAAGCTACCATAGTATTTTATATACACAAACATTTACCAAGACATTTAACACTGTGTAAAAAATTAAATTATTATAATTTATAATATATAATTCGAAAATGAATTACCAAAACTGTAAGAAAGTCGAAGAATCAGTATTTCCTAGTTGATTACGCATGACTCAAAAGAAAATTAACTTAACTGCTCGACAATGATAATTAACTATAAAAAGTTAAGTTACAACAATAAACATTTTAACTGAATAAGTTAATAAGTTAAAAACAAAAAAATTAACTAGTTAAGTTAAAAAGTTTAAAAAAAATTAACTTTTTAACTTAACTTTAACTTTTTAACAAGTTAATGCCCACCTTTGACTAATTCTAATATATTTTATTCTTAATATTTATTAAAAGGCTATAAAATGAATACTTTGAATAAAACATAATAATATTATCCATGGCAATAATGAAATAATTACGATTTTAAACCGTATTTATACAATTTATTCCGTAATTACGTACATATTATTATTTTCATTTCACATTATTATTCATCTCGTATACTCAATACACATTGTAATGATTAGTTGCGTGTTTTGTATACTTATTGACTATATCTTTCGACACATAGTAAGCATTATCTATACTATAAGAGTCTGCTGCACAAAATAGTACTGGTTGGACCTCTCTTTCCCACAACAATTTGATTGATAACGTTGTCTCTTTTCAACATAAAGTGCATGTGCACAAATCAGCAGTGCAGCCAACTGTGTTTTTAATTATTTACATTTTATCACTCAAAGGAAGATCGGGCTCCTTGACATCGTTCGAAGGTACATAATATGAGGCGCGTTTCTATTTTGAAGTTTAAAAAAAATAATCTTTTGCACGGGCTACGCCGGGTGGGACAGCTGGTATATATATAAATCAATGTTTGTGGGTAGATTAAACCTCTGGGAAGAAGATAGGTTAATTTACCAATTGTTAAATTTGTTTTTTTTATTCATCAGATTTTAGTAAGATAAGGTTAGGATAGGATTTTGTATAAATTGATTATAATAAAAAAAAAAAAAAGACAAGTAAAAAAGACAAACTTGGCATAACATTGATACTTTAGAGTTAAATCATACACTTATGTACACACTGCACGGGATTCGTGATCTACCACAGGTAGATTGCCTATACTTGATAATGTACTGTTCATTATATATATAAAATGACTGTCTCAACTTAACATTTTTCAGTAGTTATAACTATTACAGCTTCCTATTTTTTCATGTACAACACAAACATATTAATATATTATGCATTTATCATATTATATTGTTAATGTTTGCAACCCAAATAGTCAAATGCACTATGATCAAAAACTATGGATACTGTATTGTTTAACCAAACGTAGTATCTACACTTTTTACATGGGAATTAAATAATTAGGTATAATGGACAATGTACAGTCTCCTCCAAGTCAACAGTCAAATATACTTAATATTATTATCAATTCTTTAATATGATTACTTTTTAAGTAGAATTGTCGCTGTTAAATTTTTTATTTTAAAACTGCAGTATATTAATATATAGTAGGTATAGATAATTTATGCAGATAATGTTTGAGTTAGTTGTAAGTAAGATAATGCTTCAAATTAATCAATAAGAAAAAACTGTTTAAAAATTGAAGGATAGGCTAGTTCTGTAGCAGGTGAATAATAAACGAGTTTGGACTAATACATAATTAATACGAAGAAACGATTATTATTACCCATTTTAAATTATACAGTGATCAAATCTTAATTTAATTTAAAGTATAAAATTGTGTGAATTTCATAAAGTTTTAATCTCCTTACATTTTTAACACGTACGTATGACTGAAAAATCTGTAAAGTACTGTTAGTAAAAAATATTTAAATACATTTTTGAGAATTATAAATACCTAAGTAATAATACAAATTTTTTTTTATAAAAATTATTGTTGTTATTTCAATCCATTAAGTCTTTTAAAATAAAAATATCATGACAAGAAATATACAATTTAAATTAAAATGTTTGTTTAATTTTTAGTAATATACTATTTATTATAAAGTTTTTAAAAAATACTTAAAACAATTCTTCGCATAAAAATAGCCTTACTAGTTACTACGTTTAAACTCAACCACAATAAAATATTAAGCTTTTCAACAATGGTTTTATTATTTGTCACGTATATTTTAAGCCATTAATAATATGGCACGAATCAATCAAATTTGGGAAAAGAAACTTGTGAATTTGATGGGTATTCTACCTACTACCTATTGAATAGGATCTATAGAACGTACATATCATATTGTTGTGAAATACATTTTAACCTTGAAAACTATTCTTTGTTTGTTCATTTTATTAATATTATGTTCGTTTTCTATAAAATATTTTTATAAAGGAATATGCGAAATATAATATCGGTGTAAAAAACATATAGCTATTATTAAAGACAGACATCTATAATGTTTCTCTTCTTATATAAAACATGTAAGGATTTTAAGGGAAACACCGATAACAAAGTTAAAAATCACTTATATTTAAAAGAAATAATTTGTAGGTTATTAATTTTCTATTAAAATGTAGGTATTAATTTGTTCAAAAATTACAATCAGTGTTAACTATAACAAATTTGTAAAATAATTTTTGAAATAAGGTTTAATAAACTAAATTAATTAAGTAATTAATGTGGGACTTTTAAATAAATTCACTATAAAACCTTTAAATGCATTTAAAATACAAAAAATGTACTTGCGATTCTTATAATACCAGATTTATGTACCTGCATAATTTAAAACTTATTAATATTTAGTCATGGAGAGAGTTTTACATTGCTTTTATTTATGAATATACAATTTTAAAATAAGGTACATTATTTTTAATTTATGACGGATTTACCTATACAGTCAAATTAGTCAAAAAAATGACAATCTCTTAAAGTATCGAATAATTTAGTTTTTAGTACCCAGCCTTACTAATAAATAATAATGGGTTTATGAAAAATATCTATTTTATATTTCCAGCTATACCTTATTAGTACATCAGTACAGGCTATTATCTGAGTTATTATGCAGGGGTACTTATTAGTAAGTAATTATTTTCATATGCCTATACGGCTATACCAGCCTATAATATCTATTATAAAGTCTATTATTGCTTATTATACGTTACCGTTATAATTACTCCAAATAGGTACTCGTCTACATTTTCTATGTGCATGTTTATAAATATTTTGTTATTTTTTCTCACAATTTCTATTTTTTAATTAAATATATTTAAACTATTAATTTATTTTATACATAGCTACTTAGTCCATTATAAATTGATTTCATCGTATTTACTGATTAAACGTGTAGTAAAGTCGAATAAAAACATTAAACGCAGACTTGAGCCAAAGTTCAATGACGATTTAAACGGTATTTGAACATAAACAATGTAATTTCTCCAACATTATTTCAACATGAGGCCACCTACATTGGGAAGTCTCCAATATATATCGAATATTAATTATTACATTGAATCTGGATAGTTACAATTAATACTTTTGTTCTACTCCCATTTTCAGCATTTTCTTGCATTTCACTATTATATTGTACAGTAAAACAAAAACATCATAATTAAATACAATTTTTTTTATTAATAAGAAAATCCTCGACATCTGGGTCATTAGCTGACAATTGATTACTTAGGCATATTTAACATTTTATGTCTTATCTAATAATAATAGTTATATTAAAAAAATGAGAAAGTATGTAGGTAACCACTCTACTGTATAGTTTTAGGTGTCGAGTGTGTCTGCCTCATCGTCAAGTAAGTCACTATAATGTACGAGTTTAATTTGAATGCTTTGATGGTTATAAATATATAGGAAAAACGTTTCTGAGTGAAGATAAATTTGTAACTTCAAACGCTCATAAAAATAATTTTTTTTTATTTCCAGAAATAACAACTTATGATGAACCCTATAATAAATTGTATTACTTTCAGACGGAGCATAAAATGTTTATCAACAATAATTGCAAAAACACTTTTAAAAAAAATCTAAAATTTCATAAGACTATAATATAAATAAATAATATAAATATTATAAATCGCTCAAAATGCTTCAAAATATTTTAAAAATTATACCACGTATATAGAAAATGGTAATATAAGCATTTGGTGAATATTTCAAGTATCTACACTTATCTTTTTTTGCCAAATACTAGTTTTGTGTAAAAATTAGCATTTTTACCCAATTTTTATTTTTGTTTTTCCCAATTATTTTGAAAAATACTGTGAATTTTTAATTTTTCCCTTTTTTCCAAACGTATGCACTAGATTAACTTTCCTACCACGAAAGATTTTAAAGATGAAAATTAAAGCATTTTTTCTACTATAGAAATCGTATACTAATACACAAAAATAAACACAAACTCCCACATCAAGTAAAATCAATTCATTTATAACTCACCTCAGAATTTAAAATAGAATAATGATTGTTGTGCTGGTTTTGGATATTATGTGTTATACCTACCTACCTGAATGATATTACAATAAGTTATTTATATCCTAATTTCTTTTATATATATCTACGATTTTTAAATACTTGTAGATGGCTTTCGTGTCGACAGCAGTAGGCCACATTTCTATAAAAGTTATACAACCATTGTATTCTTTTCTTGGATAATACATCAATAATTGTATTATGCACACAACACAATATAATTCCATAGAACGAGGCAGAAAGTATAAGCAGGAAGGTTTCGACAAACAAATCAATGATCATTTAAAATATTCTATTCAGGCAATCTGTAGGAAATAATTATTAGTTAAGCAACAAGTGGTTGGGTATGTGTTATTATCATATTATCATTTATTTTTCTTTCTTTTATTCCGTTTAGACAACGAATTTTGTGTGTATATATCCATTACAAATGGACTCTTGAGGTTCCTACCTACTATCAATTCTTACGTCGTGTGCATTGTAATTCATTCGTTATTACAGGCTAATCCTAAGTAGAGAAAGCTTTCTGATAATATAGTCGAGTATAATATTTTGTTTAGTACCATCCTGCGGTTATTTCAATAACATTAACATTATCATCACCGTCACTTTTTTTATCTCAACGGAACCCTTTCTCTGGACTGTAAGACTGTTGTCATTCGAATATACCTAATTCGATCATAAGTTATAACATAATAATATTATACCATTAAACGCGCGTGGCACGTCACGTCCGATTATAAAACAATAATTTCGCATATCATTACCTATGGTTTTATTTCCAGTGTGGCGTGCTCCGAGATCTTTCTGTACGCGTAAACACCGGAAAAACCGCCGAAGCCTTCTTCGCGTGGGTTAAATTTCATTGCTAAACAGCCTGTGTCGTTTAAGGCATGCACCAGTAATTCTTTAGTTATCGTGTTACAGGTGTATATCCTTTAAATAAAAAAATAATACTTCTACAATTCTTATGGTTTCTACGCGACACTGCTCTTCGTCGGTTCTATTTTACTTTCCGTTTCAAATCATCCAGGTGCATTGAATAATATTACCTTAAAATTTGATCTTCTACCATAAGTGGTAAATGAAATAAGTAGTATCGATTATATTTTAAATTTAATTCATAATAAATACCAGTACATCTATTAAAACCGTTTAAATATTTTCGACAGTAAACAATTCACATAAAAGAAAAACCTTTAAGCTGATTTTACGCGTTTATAAAACGACCAATATTGTTGAAAAAAAAACGTCCTAAAATAATGAAATTGTATAATTTGAATAAGTTATAATATACTACATGAAAACTATTTTGTTAAATATTTTAAATTAGATTAGTTAACGTCCAAAACTTAGCTTAAAAAGGTTCCTGCCAATTAGTTTAAGAATTTGTGTATGTTGAAATTAGTTTAAACACATAAAATACTACATTATTTCTAACATAGTACAGAAAATTAATATTTACTAGTTAAATAAAAACTTCATTTTTCGTAAAATACCAATCTTGAGAGAGTATTATATTGCTTATCCAATTTAAAATAATAACGTTTAAAAATATGATTTAGGTAAAACGTTTATAATGAAATAACCACTATTTGTCATTTATTTAGAGTACCTACTTACATACGGTGACGGATTAAAATATTGGGCAGTATGACACACTTTATACAGCACAAATTGCTAGGTGTGCTGTACAAAATTAAAAATTGTATAGGTACATAATTTGTACTACAATGTATTTTATTATAAAGTGTTGATTATGTTTAAAATTAGATACCTATTTATAATAATGTATAACGTAATAAATAATAATATGTGTAATTTTGTTTTTTGTATTGAATAATCTTATTTGTTTTAATCGTAATTAGTAGTTGTCCAATAAACTATTCAATGTCCGTAAGTTTAGAAAGATAATAGTACTTATTGAATTTTCAACGCAGAATAATAGATTAATTATGATTTGATAAATAAGTTATTCTGTGCTTTTATAATGACACCCTTAGGTTGTATACAATAATTATTTACAAATTTAGGGGGCTCAAAGGACTTTAGCTCTTTGGAAATGTTATGATTTTTGTATTTATTTATATAATAAATAATTCATATCATAATCCGTCTTAGAATCCATAAATTAAAAATATAAATTAAATTGACAATATTTTTAACAAATTGTATCATTAGGCATATTATGTATATAACCTATTAGGAATGTACAAGATTCTAAAATTATAATTTTCTTGAAAAATAATAGCCTCCCCCCACCCCATATAAGATTTTTAGATCTACGCCTGTATACACTTTATTGTAAATGATCTAAAATGCCAGTGCTGTACGATTAGTGATGAAAGAATCATAATGTTTGGAACCAATATGTAATAGCCCCCCACAGTAGAACAACTTCGTTTAACCTTCACCGTCGAGGTCATAAAACATGACAGTTTTGATTCAAAAAATCGTAAGAAAACACGCAATAATATTTCAAAAAGTTCAAAACCATAAAAAATACCAAAATACAATTAGCTATTAATTCTACTTCCATATGTATCATGAAACTTAGCTTACTCTACTAACTTACTTTTTATCAATCTTAAAACAAAATATGAAAATGCTATTAAATTAATTTCCCGATTATTATTATAATTTATAATTATCACGGCCTTTGGTAATACCTAATAATAATAACGACCAAAGACTGCTATCGGTTTAGGTCGTTTATTGTTTGTTTATTATTGCTTCCAATATGTAATGTGTTCACCCCTCCGCCGAGCAATAAATATCTCATAAAAAGTGTGCAGTACGAACATTTAGATATTTTTGCCTCTGCAGTCTGCATACAGTTAATAGTAGGTAATGGAAGCGTTTAATTCTATTTGGATTTTATTAAAGTACGCCTTTCATAATTGAACAAACCTCTCTCATGACTTAAAGACAAATGTATTGTTAATAGGAAATGAGATATGATCCTAATGGTCAATGTTTTGTTTAATATCTAATGTACCCAACTACGGTACTATATTATAGTGTTGTTATTTTCTTGTCCACTGTATTCATTATTATCACATTAAGCGATAATAGAATATAGAATTACATAAATGGAAATAGAAAAATAGTCCAAAAACGTGCGTACATAGATTATGTATGGGTATTATGTTATACATTCGGCAAGTGTTATTGTATTATTTATTACTTTGCTAATGTAAGTTATTATGCAGTAGTACAAACATTGAAATTGAAAACAATGACAATTTTATTTCAACATTAATTCTCACACGATAATAAATACTAATTTATCATGTTCCAATAGAAATACGATTGTTATTCTATAAATAGTATGACGTATATAACAGTAGATAAAAAATTTAACCAAATAGTTATCACAGTAAAAACATGCTATCTTACAAAACATGATTAGGAGAAAAAAATATTTCATTTCAATTTTGTATGACTACCGCAATATACTAAATAACAAGTTAGTTGCATTGAAATATCATTAACATTATATTATATTGATTTAAATCTATTTTTTTTAGCTTAAATTATATACATAAACATATTTAAATTCGATATAAATAGGTAATATCACTGAGTTTATAATAATCAATGCTGGTAATAATATAATGTAATGTAGATTTTTTATTAATTCTAACAACTAATGCAATGACGTCTACTATACATGCTTATTATTTTATTGGTATAGTAATGGAATATGTTAGGAAAAACTCATTATACAAAAAGCGTAATTCTGAATTCAACGATCTTTAAACATTTAGTGCAAAATTAATAAGCTACACACTAGTGATTATAGTGAAGTATAGTTTATAATATTATGTATTTTCCGTGTGGTCCTTGCATTAGAATTATTATATTACACTCAAGTACCAATAAGTACTTAAATATATAATAATAATACCAATAAGTACATAATACACTTTTTATATAGAAATTATTGTTTATTAGATTTTGTTATAAAATACGTATCAACATATTTTTAAATCCATTGTTAAAATGTACTGACAAAATTATTCAATTGGTATCAGTGCGGAGTAAAGTCTTTTCACATCTGTTCATTTAAAACATATTACATGAAGGAAATTGATAAAAATGTTCTCAGCAAAAAGTAAAAGAAATACATCTTCATTAAACACTGTGATTTTATAAAACTAAAACCCATTGTTAAAAAATGTTTGCTAACAGCCATAAAAATGTTAATTATATGGATCAATTGTATTAATTATTCTCATGTTACCACTGATCTATTATTTTAATAACGCTTATTTAATCGTAGGTGTTTCCTCTTACCATTTATTTTTCTATGCCTCTTTTTACTTCCTTACTTCCGATTCTGCCGTAATACTATATCCACTTAATACGTTATGTAATTTATTTACATTAAATTTAAATTATATAAGTCTTAACATGTAAATATCAAAAACTATTGAAATCATGTCTCTGAATGGTATCACATTATAAAATGCTTTTGTGGCAAATATATTACAGTTTAATGTTTATACGTTATACAATAAAGCGTTTTCAATTTTTCCTCTAGTTCTAACTTTCAACACTGATTATTTTTTATTTTAAAATTAAACTTAAGATATAGATTCTACTATTAAGTAATTATTTTGAAGCTATATAAAATAATAGTAAATACTTATAACCAATTTAAAAATAGTATCTTAAACTATAAGCATAAATTATTGTTTTTACTACAAATTGGTATCGTCGTGTCATTTATTTTCTAAGAAATCGTCATGCTTAATTTTATTTGATGGTCCTGGAAACTAAATTATTTATATTATAATTTGATTTCATAGAATCATATTTGAACATTGAACTGAACTACAACCCGTTATATTTTTTTACCAGTAGCTCTTTTTTTCTTCTCACAATAGATCCCCAGACTTTTAGGCTATAGGTCACATACATTATTAGTATCAGAAATTAGATATTGTAATAAACATTTCGATACATAGTATTGTGTATTCAGGTGTGTTAAGATTTCACTAATTTGAAAGAAATCTCGTTAGGTAGGTAGGTCTATAAGACTAATCATGGCAATAATGGCAGTTGCAGTTTTCAATGAACACTGATTATATATCTAGGGTAATCAAAAATCATATATCACTAGGTATATAATATATATATTTTATTGGACGCTGATTCTGCAGCTGTGGAAGCAATTTTCGGAGCATGCATAGTCAGAGGAAATTTGAAAGAAGAGAAACAAACATAATATATCAGCTGGTCTCGTTGTCCTAGACCTTTCTCTTCAGGGTCTAATGTATTTTTACTTCACTTTACTTCACTATATGCGGCGAAAAACGATAAGGCGTGCCTTACATTTCTCACGAAGTGGTTTATTTTTCACTCTTTTATTATTATACTTATTTGATTATCGAGATAATAGGTTCGATGAGATATTTCAGATTGTAAAAGTGAAAATTAAATTGCACCGTAGTAAAATTATTATATCTGCACGTATTGTGTGATACAATAGACTAGTGTATTGTTATTTTGAAAATAAATGTAAGAGTGTAATATAATAGGAAGCATAATATAAGTAACTACAAACTTGCTAAAATGTATTGAAAAAAAACAATAAGAAGAAGTAGAAGGTAGGTAGGGAAATGTATAGGTGGCTTGTGAAAAAATAATACTTTGACAATTTGACTATAAAACATTGCGATCTTTCATTTCAGTGGTGCATCGCGAAATGTTATGGTTAACTTATTTCAATAAACACTGCCAAGTTAACTCGTGCCAAACGTATTGTTAAAAGAAGCAATGGGTATCGATATTAATAACTAGTTTTACATTCTTCTACCAAACCATAATGTATAGCCGTATTATAGGTGCGTTATATTATGTTGATAATGCTATATTATAGTACCACCAGAAAAAAACTTTTTAAATATTATATATAAAAGTATTGGGTATCAATTATTAAAAATATAAGTTAATTCTTTGATTTCTTAGTAATCAAATAAACATGACATAATATTGTGGTTACGCGTGTAGTATGCCAAGTGTATAATAATCACTATAAATATCGAATATCCAAACAACATTATACACCGAATTCAATAATCATAAAAAAGTTCGTGCTCAGTTAAATAAAAAAATAAATGCGATGAAAAACGATAATAATAAGATCTGTATGGTTACATATTTCAATTGTCAACACCCTATATTATTATTAATCTGAAAATAAATTTATTGAGCTCATTAAAATTATTTATTAAAAGTTCAGTAGGTAGTGTATAACGATACTTTTCAATAATACTTGTGTGTACTAGATTTTATGTACAGAGTAATTCACAGAATGTCCACGTATGCTCGCCCCCGCTTTTTCTTCAATAATTAAATTTTCACAATATAAATTTTGGAATTTTTAAATATACACAAGGAACATATTTTAAAATTCTTCAGATTTTTTTTGATCTACTTTGTGTCCTGTGGAGATATAAACTTCTGTTTTTAAAATGTGAACTCTCCTTTTCTATTGTAAATTATTTAAAGGATAATTTTCTGAAAATATTGACGAATCAAAATCAAAATACAAAACTGGTAGTTTTTGAATTATTTAACTTTAAGTATACTAAGGATAAAAAAGTACATGATAATGTGTTCGGAAGATATGTGGATTATGGCGATTTGAACATTTTAGTAGTTAATATTAATTAATTCATCAATATTTATAATTTGTAAAATTGGTCCAAGTAGGTACAATAAATACTATATAGAACCAATGTAACATATATTTTATAATTTTGTTACACTTTATTTAAGGATATTATATCTTTAGTTAAAACATTTTAAAACTGAGAACTACTCATTTGAATTTTGAATTAGATACACCATAATTTTCAAAAAAAATGAAATGAAACTAAAAAATGGGGATTTCATTTGATAAATAGTTTGTATCGCAATTGGACACTCCTTTTTAGTGAAAAAAAATTCAATAATTTTAAAAATCCCTACATTTAAAAATTCCGAAAATCAGAGTTTGAATAAATTAATTATTTAAGCAAAATATGGGGATGCACATGCATGGTGATTCACATTTCATCCTGTATAAAATATATAAACGTTCGTACTTACTACTTATACCAGATTTATAGTTTTAACTGTTATTGAACTATCGATAGGTATATAATCGGTAGTTGGAATTGTTTTATTAATGTTATTTCCCAAAGGACGAATATGAACAACGTATCATTTGGTAATGTCTAATATGACATCACTTTAATCGGTAATTCGTAAGTCATTCAAATAGTGGTTTGTGTAGGTTTATTATTTTTTGGTTCCAATGCACAGGCGGAAACATTCTTCGTTATTTTTTAATCTCAGTGATTCAAAATATGGACATTTCTACATTATTTCCAAATGAAACCCAACTAAAAATTTTGCATTTCCAAAAAAAAAACCAAAATCTTTCATCAAAATATGAGTTATTTGTAGTGATTCGTGTAGTGATAATCAGCTGACCTTGTACTTTCTCTCCTCCCATCTCCTACGGCTAATATATAGCATTCGATAATACCACGTCATCCCGTTATATTTACTATATTATATAGGTGCACCGCCGTGGTCCTAGTTTAAGGCCCGCCAAGACGACGTACTACGACACACACACACCGCGTAGGTATATATTATTATAATATAACCGCATTGCATTCTAGGCACGATTCGCACCCGGCATTTCCCCCTAGGTCAGAGGCGGTTGATGCCAAACGAGAGTTAAACCCTATACCGTATCATTATAATATATCTACCGAGCGGTTTAATGATTCAATTTTTTTTTTTATATTTTTAGTTTAAAAAAATAAACGTTTATTACATCAATATCCGTCGTCGATGATTCGGAAACAATTATTGCAGCTCGCAATGGTAATAGACGTACAACACTCGTACACGCGGATAGGTAGGTAGGATATAGATTATAAGAGACAGCAGCAAATAGAGACGGAAAAAAAATAACCGGAACGTGAGTCACGACTGATGAGCGCGAGGAGAACGTCCCGAGGCGGTGACGTTGAACTTGAATCAAGGGGACCGGTAATGAAAACTTTTGTTTGAACTATTATATTATTATATGTTCCGAAAAAAAATTCCAACCGGTCGAGTGAGAAAACATTTGTCCAATGACTAAAACAGCGTTTGAATAGTGTACGTTTAACTCATTGAACTAGTTTTATATTATAGTTACTACACAATATTACAGTATAGTATTCTACTTCTTTTTGTTGGCGTGACTCATTTGCCGATAAGAATTTTGCAATGGACTACGTTTGTCCACGAGGAAATCCGGTTATCCGATTGAATGAATGAATGACGGAGTAAATCGCGTAATTTTGAATTTAGTTAACTTCGAGAAAGTCCCCTCGGGCATTTTAAACATTTTTATTACGGGTAATATCTACTTATAAGTTAAAGTTATAATAAGGTGTCTTACGTATATGGTATATATTATATAGCCCGAACTTACAAGAAAAGAAACTGTATTATTCGCATAATTTTAAATTTATACCTAGCTCATATCAGGCTATGAATGTTACACAATAATCAATAATAACAACAATAATAATAATAATATTTTTTTTATTATTTTCACTCATAACGGTGTGTACTATGTACACGTATTTCAACTATAGTAAATGTGAATCGTGAATGTGCAATACACAAATTGAATTTATAATATTAGGTATATACACGGTGTGGGCAAAAATATTTTTAATAAAGCCATTAAATTAACATTAAATAAACAATAATAACCAATTCATGTCATTATACAGTATGAGTTGTAATAGATTAAATGCACCAGAAAAAATTATTAAAAGCAATTACCACTGCAATATAATCTTACTCACTTTATGTTTCAATGTTTAAAACGTACCCCTTGTATTATTATTATATCAATAATTTTACTTGGTTGTGATAAATTATGTTATAATACTGTAGGTATATTCAATATATACATATGAGAGTGTGTGTGTGTGTGTGTGGTTTTTGCGAGGGTTTTTGATTCCATAGTTTGAAATTGTGATTAAAAATTAAAATTAAATAATTCTCAAATACTATCAACGCAAACCCGACACGGGCATAGTATTCAATATTCATATTCCACCATAATATTGTTGATTATAATATTATATTCTAAATATTTGTGTAATAATGTCAGTTTCAATATTTTTTAGGAAGGCTAATTGAATATATTATATTATATATACATAATGGGCAGGCAACTGTCTAGACGGCTAGACCACCATCCCCCAACCGGGCATGGCAGAAACCTAAGGGTGCCCAAATAGAAATTCTGCCAAATAGGCGTCAGAAGTATATAGACCATACGAAAAAAAATTTTATATTAAATAGATAATTAAAAATTCTATATTGTATTAATATCAAATCAAAAAACTACTGTGAACTAACAATAAATCATAATGATTTATACCGAAAACTATATTGATTTGTTGTATTTTCTTATTTTTATTTTTTACCTATTGATCTAAAACCAAACATCGGCGACAATGGCCATTAGTTGTTGCTGTTGTGATAATTACAATTATTTTTCTAATGTATATTCTTAATTATAATATTTAAATTAAATCGAGCAATTCAGATTTTCTTAAAAATAATAAAATGTATTTCTTATTATTATATATCCATCAATTGGCAAATCAAATTTAAGAATTATTTATTATTTTTTTTAATATTATTATATTAATTACATATTAATTGCGGAGACGATATCTGCCTTAAAAAATTGAAGTACAGGGGGAATGTCCTATTCCACTGAAAATAGGCGAGAGGGGATTGTGGTACATTTAATTATATGTTTAGAAAAAAAATGTTTTCACTAAAAAAAATAATATTAACTTTGAACCACGACGATGAAATAATAATAAAGTTTATACTGTACAGGGAAACTCATTTTTATTGCGCAACAGCCAAATATTATTTATTACCGTTTACCGATTAGTGGATACCAGTTATGCGTCGTTATTATGGTACGAGAGAGTCTTCAAAAGTAACGTACCTATACTTTACTTGTGGTATGTGGGAACAGCCGAATGTCATTGAAAATCCAATCTCATATTAATTTAATATTCTGCTGGTACATGTATTGCACTGGTGAAACATAAATTAAAATCCAATGATCGAATTTTCTCTTTCACTTGGCATATTATACCTACTATAGTATATAACGTTATGTAGCTTTATATTTAGTGGTCGAATAGTATTTTTATTTGGCGGCGTTCAAGTTACAGATAATATTATTATTTAGGAGAATGGTCGTGGGTCAGTTGATAAGCAGGTATTAACTACCTATTCAGTTTATTGGTTTAAGGAACACACGAGAAAACTAGTTTTTTTCTTTCTTGATAATACTCACAGGCATATAATATATTATTTTATTGGTTTGTCGAATTTTACAAAACGAAAACGCGCATCAATATTTAATGGAACATAATATTAATATGTTATACAACGCAAATAGTGCGTGTAAAATACGTACTATGTAAGTAAACTGTATGATTTATTCGTATGTACAATAAATGCAACATACTTCGAGTAAATGTCAATGTAAATATATATTTGTTTTTTTACTCATCGGTTTTAAGCACGAATAAACCGGACAAGTCATCCTAAGTATTTCAACCCTTATAAGTTATTTTAAATTTAAAAAAAATCTATAATTCTATGATTTTTAATATACCTAAATATTATGCTTACAAGTTGCAATATGCATTGTAATTATTAATATTCTATATTTTTCATGACAATAATGATTTATGTAAATTTTTGTTTTTCATTTTTATAAAACATCTCAAAAATATAAATAGAAAAAGATTGCCACAAACATCACAAAAGGTGCCTATTACATTATTAATTTATTTACAATTTAATATAAAATATTATGGTTTATCATTGTCATTAATACCTAACTAAATTAGAGAAAGTATTCATTTTCCTGTCCAAACAAATTTATGAAAATTGTTTGTTTTCAATTTAATCCTGAGTAGGTACCTATTTATTAGTATAATACATTAAGTGACCTTTTATATTATCCAATTATCGAAGTGTTCAAAGCACATTACATCACCAATACCGCTGCCGCCATGTTACATTAAAATGTTTTTTAATTTATAATATGAGTATATTTTATGTAAATTACACATTAAAGAATTTTATAGTGTCAATGTGTTTATGTGATACAATTTGCTAACGAAGCAAAGTATTTTAGGTCAGGGATTTATTTGTATGTACAATATATATAATATATATATATACACAGAAACACCATAATATAATTATCTGTATGTATGTCATAAATGTAACACAAACTATGATATTTTTTTTACAGATTATACTATCTAGGTAATATATTGATATGCAAAATATCTATAATATTTTTCAATCATATATTCTATATTCATTATATATTGTTTATAATTTCAATAAAACAATTTCGTTGGTAATATTATTGATTTTGTTTGTAAAAAGGTCACTACATTTGACATATTTATATTATATTTTTAACATTTAAACAAATGTTTTTTTATTTATTTATTGATCATTATCAACCGTGATTCTATGATCATAAATTGTGTGTTTAGAAAACAAAAATCAAAAAAGAGAAATTCCTTCATTCATATTCAAATAATATTTCGATTTTTTTACTAACCTGTGAAATCTATAGTTTTTAAATCCAAATTTTTTATAAAACTAAGATTCGCTTTATTGAAATTTGTTATAATAGCTTATTATTTGCACTAAATAAAATATATCTCGTGTAATGTTTTTAGAGAATAATACATAATCACACTACTGCACTAGTCTTCTTCAACTAGTGAGTCACGACTCACGACCCAATTTCGGTTACATTTATAATAATTAAAAAAATATAGATGCTTAATAACATTAATTTCATTCAAATTGTACGAAGCAAATAAAATTAACATAATAGTATAATAGTACATACTAAGTACTAAATTAACGAAAACCGTTTACGTTATTACACATATAAAGAAGTTATCAACTACCGCTACTTTATCAATCAGCTTTTTACTTTTACTTTTCAAACATAAGACGTCGAAAAAAAATAATAACATCTAAAATGGGTCGTTTTTAGAGGATTTTTTTTTAAAAGTTTGCATTCGATTAAAGTGTATCAACAAATCAACAAATGTGGCGTACTACAGTGAAACTGTTATGAAAGTTGTAAAATAATAATATAAAGATATATGTTATGTTTATAATAAATGTTGAACTTTCACGACAACAACAAAACCGGACTATAAATACAATCTACATAGGAAACATTGTCAATAATATATTATATTATTATTATTATTGTATTCATACCACGACGACTCTGCGTGCCCTAAGACAGTCCGTGTTATTAGGTTCTTACTTAATAGTTATATTGTAATAATATGAAGTCTACTATAAAGTACAGGGGCCGACGTTGAAGACAAGACGAACCTATAATATTTCGAGTTATTCGGCGTGTGAACAACGGTTTTTTTTCGTTCGTAATAAATAGTTTCCTAAAAACATTTGAATTTCATTATTATAATATTTATCATGTATAATCAGTGATTGTTTACGTGTACGCGTGCTAAGAGAAAACATAATATACCGCGTCACCGCGATGCCTATATTATATAGTTAACAATTTCTATCAAAGAATATTTTTATTTTTTATTTGTAAACACAATAAGTGCAGCTGCACATCCGTCTCGGCCGTCTCGGGACTTATTAGTTATAACTTATAAGCGGTATTACTTCACTGTCCGGAAAAGAACATCAATAATTTCTGGTCATGATACATCATATATGATGGTCCACCGGTTTTTACATCCGGAACACGACGATTTCAACCTTTCATTCGCTTAGGTTGAATTAGTAATATTTTTTGGATAATAGGTATAGGTATACAATGATAACATAATCATTACACACATGAAACACTCACATATTCTGCACTGATGTAATACTCGGATAATATCAAGTTTTCACTCGGTCACATCGTGTTCGGCCCAAGCCTATGACCGAAGTTATCGGGAAAGTCATCATTTTTGCTACCGTTTCCGCAATTTACACTGACTATGCAATTCTAAATTTACCTATTTTTAAAAAGTATACCTAACTGCTAAATTTTCACAACTGTCAACTTCTAATTTCTTGTTAGATTGGTTTTAGTTATTTATATCAAGTATCCATTCACACTATTCTATAGTATTCTATGCTACTTCATTAGACTGTACATTAATAACAATATTAATATATTATGATGAAATATTATATAATAATATACCTATGCAATGTTTATGTAAAAAATTTGTTCAACCTATACCAAAAATAAATTACAATTATAGAAATATAAATAATTTATAAAATATCCTTCAAAATAGAGGCTGACATACCATCTCAGATCAAAATTATTTTTCGAAAAAGGTATGCAATGATTTATCATTGAATTCAAATCTAACACATCCATAACAGCACTCAATGACGATATGAAGTCGTAAATCGTTACTCGTAACCTATTATACATATTTAAGCAGAGCGACTTCCCCAGCTTATAAAATTAATCTGAATAAAATATTAAAATCATACTTATTTATGTTATTGTTCATCATGTTTAGTGATAATACCTACATAATAGTATAAAAGTAACTGGGGTCACATATTATATATTATTTTTTGTGCAATGTTTACTCATTAAATATTTTCACACGAATATACATAGGTTAAACCTATATAGGTTAATTTTGAGTCATTTTTACATTAAATTTTTAACAATAATCATCATCCTTCCTTCACCACACAAAAATAATATACGCGTATGAATATGGTAATCAGTTCTATAATGTAAAAAAATAAGATATTAGGACTTACGACAGCCTTAATCAGGGCCTTGTGAGTGGCCACAGTAATGAGAAGGTAATGAGTAATGACTTTATTGAATAACGATACCAGTATTAGGTACGTAATCAAATACTAGTTGTTTTTTTATGAAAAGTATTATTTTAATTTTATAGCTTTATTAATAAATGTTGCAGCTTAAAACATTTAAATGAAGTATACATATGGTATATTTTTTGTGTATTTGGAAAAACTATTTACTATATATATTTGGAGGGAGGGATTTTTTGTATTGTTATTATATCTTAATAATTAAACACATATTTTCAATAGTATTGCAATACATATTTATAAAACAAAGAAACTATGTTGGCATAATTCTTCATATTGTCTCATTTATCAATATCACAAACAAAAATAAACATCACGTGTACATTTATGTATGAGCAAGCATTAGGTGATTTTTTGTTCACTCGTCAATGTCACCTATTTATTTTAATAATTATACTTAAACCGACCATTTTATTAAACAATTGTTAAACATATCTGTATATTATTTTCTTAAATCCTAATTAAGTCTTCGTCGAATCTTCAACGGCACGTACGGCTATCACAATATAATCGGGTGGGAAACATGCCATTTGAACAGAGGTTGTCATTTTGAGTGTACGTGATGGTTTAACGTAATGATAAGTGATAACTTAAAAAACTATTCGCTATTTAATATTTAGTATTAAAAAAATTAGCAAAAACAAACACAGACCCGGTGCATTTACGTGACTTACATTCAGATATTCGTACGCCATTTGGCACCATTACGAGTGTGTGCCTAGTGCCAAACCAGAGGATTTCGAGATCTAAATACGCTTTCGGCTTTCATATTATTATATAATTATGATGATTATGCGATATGTACCTAATAATAAATAAATGAATCACGTTGACTATACTTAGTTTACGAATTATTGTCATTTTAAAAATATTGGGGACTACTAAAACAATAATATACTTATGTTAAATATTGATACGTTCAATGGGTAAATAAAATGTTTAACGTGGTAATTCCAGTGGAAAAAAAACATCCCGTTTAACCGCGGATGACTCATCGGCTATTGACCAGGCGAAAACGCCTAAGCTGCGTGACTCATCTGACGGCCCTAAGGACGAAACTGATTTCGATCCGACAACCCCAGATTCCGGGATAACTCCAAGGTCAGTATTGAGTAGCATCGACCAAATACGGTTTCAGCGTTTATGGGTAAAGTACATTCTACTAGTATTAATTTTTTTATTTTTTCAAGAAACGTTATACCTGCCTATATCATTGGAATTTATTTTATTTTTTGTTTAGACTAAGTCGATTATTTTATAGTTAATATTTATTGATGATCAATGAGTAACTAAAATATAACGACTAATTTTTCGACGGACGAAGTTTGGAACTTCTCTGTTGGACACCTCGACTTTTTAATTAAGTTGTTTATTACTATTATTAGTATACAAAAAACAGATAACATTATTGTTGTGCATGGTATTATGGCTTTTGTTTATTAATTTCATGAAAACAAAATGATAACGATATGAAACATTTCTAAATATTTTTTTTTATATGATTAATTGTTTAATATTTTTACCCATTGGATTGTATCAACTTTATCAATATATTTCATTGTTGCCAAAGATTCTTATCAGATTTCAAGTATGAGCGTGTCAAAAACTACAGTTAGTGTTTCTAAAACAAAACAAAAAAAAATGCAATCAATGAACAATAGTGAAATTCAGTTATGACCTATATGGGGTACTACAACTCTCAGACCACAGTAACTCCCGAAATAAGTAGTTTCGTCGCCGAGGGGCTCCTAAAATAATATATTTAATATATTCAAATTAAAGTATTATAAAAATATAATGGATACATAATACATTATATGAATAATTATAGGTTATTATACATTTAAATTCTAATAACAAACTTGTAAGTAGATAGTCCCTTATATTATTAATCATAATATATTCTGAATTACAATATAATAACAAAAATCGTTGGAGGACAAATCGTTATTATGTGTTTAAATATTACGTCAAAATATGATCTTTAAACGCTCATAATAATAATTATCGATTTACGCTCAACTTATAAAGAACATTGTATGCAATCTTCAGTTTTTTTTTGAAAGTTTGATATCTATAGAAAAATAACTAAACAATTTTGAAAATTTCAAAATGTCTATAAATAGCACGCAAAGAACCAAAATATTTTGAAAATTATACTGAGTCCAGAGAATACTGATAAAAATATTTTATGACAATTTCAAGCACCGGCAGTCATTAGTTCTGAATTATAAAAAAATCGGTTTTGTGTAAATATTTCCGATTTACCAAACTTTTATTAACTTTACCTATTTTATATCGCTTCACATATCTAGAAGTCGAATGCGTGAACTTCTGACTACCTACAAAATATTACTCGATTAGAATACCCGAACGTATATTGAACTACGAATCACCTCGAAGTGAAACGGTGCATTCGACAATCCTGATTGTTGGTAACGATATATGTCTCGGGTCGCAACCTCATAAAATATTTCTGTTCTATTATATTATTATTATGCACTTACAGCTTGTTGGACGGATCTATTTCCATAGCAAGCGGGCCGGTATCAATTAATGGGGACAAAATAATAATATAGTATCCACGGGCTTTGAGACTTCCAGATCGTATCGCAGTACACCATATGCTGGCGGTTACTCTTTAGAGCCTGTAACCACGTGATGCTGTTCAAGAGCAGAATATTA
>CARXXK010000001.1:79077606-79301927 GCA_949089665.1 Macrosiphum euphorbiae
CATATTACCTAGATAGTAATCCTACCTTTACATTTTAGGAGACATGAAGTAAACTAATTTTTAAACTTACTGAGCTACACGTGTTCTGCTGAGTGTACAATTTGCTATGTTACGCACTTGTAAGACCTAGACAACAAATGTCTTAATAGTTTTTGAAAATGTCACTCATAACTTCATAATTACTTGTTTGTTTATTATTTAGAATTAATTTATATCCATCACATATGTTTGTTTTCTTATTCATAGTATAATACAGGCAACATCACTAATAAATTGTTTGGATCTTTTTACAGATGCTGTACAAATATCAAAATAGAAATCTACATCAGATGAAGGAATCATTTTATCTATAGAAAACTGGTGCTAGAGGCAGAATCAGTGCTCTAAATGTTCTGGAATTCACCATACCACCAGTGAGTCCATCCCTTTGGTAGAAATAAGATCTTAAGAGTTAAGAGTACATCACTCCCACATATGTCTTCACCGTCTTAAATACCTACAACACTGTAAATTTCCGTTATTCAATAGTATGCTGTTAGTTTTTATATTTGAGTGTACTATCAAACTTTAAGGTAACAACATTATCTGTGTTATCACGTTGGTTTTTTATGATATTTTAATTTTTAAGTGAATTATGATCATTTTGATATATTAATATTTTACATACTCATAAGTAGCGCGTGGGTTTATATTATCTTAACCTGTCGCAAAGTCCTGTCATTGGTATTGAGTGAGCTCTGCACTCACCTCGTAGTTAAATACTTACCTTGTAAACGTGGTATAATTATAGAATATATTCATGAATAGTTTAAATATTATTATCTTTAATGAATGTTAGTAGGAAGTGCTTCTTTATATTTTTGTATACGTGGTTACTTCTCTACTATTTTTGTCGGCAGTTCCTGTTTGATGGATCGTAGTCTGATCGAACCCAAAAACCGTTTTTTTTGTATTACTAATTAGTAATTACTTTTTTTTCTGTTTTTAGCTCAGCTTGAAACGTGTTCGCAGCTGCGGTAGAAGCATACAGTGGACACTCTTGTGGCATGTGTATTTTTCATTTGTGCTGTACGAATTGAATTCATGTTCTTGTGAATTATTACGCTGTCCGGTAATTATTGTTCGAGGCAACAGCCAATTATACATACTAATCTGTCTTCCTTTCCCATTTTAGGGTGTTTGCTGTTCTAACCGTCAGCTTTGAGAATTTGTATTGTGCATTTTGTTCGTCTGTTGTTTGTGGCTAAGTGGTTGCTTACATTAAATCCGCCACTCAATGCATTTACATGTGAGTATTATGGCCAATGATTGGTGGTATTAATTTGTTAAAGTATGGCTGATGCGTTTATCACATTTGTGTAATTTTTAATTTGATTATTAATATTTAATAATATTAGTTTACGGTTAGGTCGCAGGCATGGTCTGCTGTTAAAATGTATTATTCTCCGCTGTAACTAGAAGTTTAATGTTAATACAAATAGTTTTTTTTTATTATTATTATTATTGTTTTCTCAAGTAGTTGATTATACTGTTGTTATTTTCTGTGTTCAGTCCTAAGGTTGCTGCTTCTTCATTTGACGTTATATTATATTTTCTGAGGTCACATACATATTTGTAGCATTCTGTTATTAAGTGTTTAACTGTTAGTTTAACGCCACTGGTTGTACACCGAGGGGATTCCTCTTTAGCAATTAGGTACTTGTGTTAACCTTGTACGATTGTAGGACGACTGTAGGAAGATTAATTATATATTTCTTCTATATTTATGTGACCCGGTGGCCGGTACCAAAATGAAGGTGATGTTAGTACCCTATGTATTAACTCATTAGTTTCTCCTTTTATTAGTTTATAAATGTCTGATTTGGCCCCAAACCAATATAGGCCATCCAGTCGGTGTGTTAAATTTAATTATATAGCCATGTTTGTAGAAATTTTAATTTAAGTAAAATAAAGAAAAGAAAAAATAACCTTGATCATATTATTAAAATATAATATTACATATTGTTCGCATATAACATACCTAAACGTTAGCAATGGACAATAGTGTTATTTATACAAATCATCAATTTAATTTTAATTTTTAATAAATATTATAATATAACTATATTAATATAATAACAATTAATTTATATTTTACAGAAACTGTGAAACAATCTTTCAAAACCGAATAAATTTGATTTAAAGTTTTATAAATGCAGAGTCCTATCTCCAAATACTTGTAAGTATACTTATTTTATTAGTTTATATACCAACTTATAATGATTTATTATTTAATATCTGTAATATTTTTGATTTTAATGTATACTAATGAAAGCAAGTCACTATAAATTCACTAAAAGTCACTTTTCAATTTCTTTTATATTATTTATCAACATGAAGACTATGAAAATGTATTTTAATATTATGTTTGTAATCAATGTATTGTCATGGTGCCACGGTCAAAACCAGTAAAACTGCTGTGCTCTTATTTTGAATAGAGTATAGTAGAATGAAAGACTTATGAACTGTTGCATGTTCATCCATAGGTATTGTTACTGCTATACTTGTTCCCCGGAACCACGATTTAAGATAGAATGATTGCGCGTTGAACGATATATAGCAAGAGGAAGTGCTTAGGTCAGTTTACTAGCTCTTGAGCGATTGTATAGTCATAGCCATGAATAATTGAGATACATAGAGAGATAAAAAATAGTAAATAAACACAATATTAAAATACAATTACTGTTTATAGCACTGTTAATTATAATATATAGAAGTTGACTCTAAATTTCACCAACCGTCAGTTAATTAATAAGAGTATTGAGTATATTGCATTTTCATTTTTTCATTAAGCTTAACATACGTCGACGCTCAACCAGTCTTTCTTAAACAGTTCCCGGCATGACTAACATAACATGGCATGTGTCATATATGCCAACAATTGTATGAGTATATGTGTAACAGTATGTCTATAAGCTTATTCCTCATTAATAATGAGTCATTATCAATTATTATGTTTATAGATATGCACACATTATTAAGAGGACGCTACACAGATTTTTGTTGTCTCCGTTTCACAAGTGCATAAAATAGAAATTTACGCTCAGAAGATTACGTTTAACTCTAATTAACCTATTATGAAACTTGATGGTAAGAACATTTTCTGTGTTTGTATGTGTGTGGTCTTTTTTTTTCAGTTTTCAAGTGAATTATGAGGATTTTTTATTTACGCTACATAACTCACTAAAATATTGAACAATTGTACAAAACCCACAGACAAACACAGATAATGTACTTACCATCAAATTTTATCATAAGTCGATTCACTCTAATTTTAAACTAATGGAGCTAAAATAACAAATGGCAGTGTAGTGTCGTCTTAAACAAAATATTATAATTTTCCACCAAACGACCAAATTAATTTTTCAAAGATAAAGATAAAAATATTTTTTTTGAAAGTTTCTGAATAATATTTTGTTTTACTTTTCTTTGATTACTTTTGAAGGTATTCGTACGCATCTCTAGTAACTGTATAGGGCAGAGGTATTCAAACTGTGAGTCCTTGCTCATGAGCGTCGGAAATGTTAGAGAAGGTTGTTCTAAAACTGAAGTTTTAATGATGCTTTGACAATACAAACTTTAGGAATAATATTTGAAATTAATCTATTTTAATATTGTATTATTTAGTTTTTAACACACTTGCATCTAGATCAATAATACAATTTATTTTCAGTAACAGTAATGATGATCAATGAATAGCAATGATGAGCTTGCATGGGGTATATAAATGTGAAGTCAGTCAACTTTCTGAACCACAGCAAGAAATTATACAAAAAACCAATGACTACTGTTAAACTGAAGGTTATTATTTTATTGTGAATTTTTAAATCAATGATGATAATGCGGTCTTTTAGATCTATAAAATAAAATGAAAGCAGAAAGATTATTTTGCAAACATTATTTAAAATTTAAAATATGTTACATAGTATAGTAAATAAGTATATTTTAAAGTTATAAAATAAGCTTAGTTCATAAACCTAAAGACTAATATTATAAATTGTATTATAATTAAATATAACTAATCAACTCAATGTATTGTAATTATACCTTTATACCTTTCCTACTATAAAACAATTTTAGCTTAGCTTATAAACTTAAATATCTACTTGTTATGAATTATATCTAAATTGGATATAAATTCATCAAATACCAATATAATATTGTAACTATAGTTCACTTACCATAAAACCATTTTAAATTATCCAAAGTATTTTATTTTTTTGTTAAACATATTTTTTGTATTAAACAAACGGCTTGTTATTAGATAAAGCCATCTTACTAAATTTTTACCTTGTAAAAGTGTTATAATTATATAATATATCCATGAATAGCTTAAATATTGTCTTTAATGAATGTTAGTAGCAAATGCTTCTTTATATTGTTGTATATGTTGGTACGTTCTCTCGCAATGTACACTCGGTTACAAGGTGTACACTGTAATATACTCCCACACATACAGACATGTACAGTTTGTAATTATTAATGTAATAATTGTATAGCTAAACAAAATATTGATTCTAAAAATGTAAATATGTAATATATTAAATATAATAAAATTAATTTTCTTAGCGCTACACCAGTTGTCATTCCCAAACATTTAACATTCTAAGACTGACTTGATGACTCTCATTTTTTGGTTCCATTAAATATTGTACATTTAAACTTTAAAAATTATGGATAGTTAATACTTCTTAGATAATATTTTCATACGATAGAAATTCAATTAATAACATTAAGAATTTATTTATAAAGAAAAGAAGTATATTTTATTTTACCAGTTGTTCTTTTTTTAGTTGTTGACTAAAAATATACTTTAAATTTACTACTAAGTTTTTAATTAACTATTTATAATATATAATATATACTACATTATACTGAAAGTAGCCATACATTTTTTACCGATGATTTCAAAGAACGGATTAAATAATATTGAATAAATACTATAAAAATATAAAATATTTACTTCAGTAACTACATGAGAATTAAATCAGTAATCATATCATATAATAGTCAAATAGCAATTATACTTGTAAGTATCTGGTAAATTACTGGTAAATATGAAAATAATATGTGGTCATAGCATACATTTCCACTGTTGAATGTGAATTATAAATTTTATTACTAAAATAATAATTAATAAATATGCATGATAAAAATAATCAAATAGTTTTTAATTTTCAATCTCAATTATATTATATTATATCAGCCATTCAGCCTATCGCTGATGTATTTCAATAAATAAATATTTTTAAACTATTTTAGTATCTAGGAGTCTAGGTATCCTATACAAATTAAAATGCATAGTTTTGCATACTTTGGTAAATAAAATGCATATTTCACAATTTTTTATTACATACAAATCCTAGTCATGCATTCATCATCAGCAATACATTAAGTACATTGGAGTTCGATAAATTGTGACTTGACAGCTAATTTTGTGCAATTTAGACTGCGATACGAGTCGGCATGACCAAATATTTTTTATGCATAAGAATCTTCACTCATGAAAAACAGTGCATAAAATTATTATAAATAATAAATTGTCATTGATTGATACATTCAATCTTGAGAGTTGAGTTGTATTTTAAAAAAAAATTATGTACATACAATAATTATTGTGTACATTTGTTTTTATAAAACTGTACAAAAAAAAGACCAGTCTATAAAATAATTCTGTATATGGATAAAATCAAAAGTATCTAATATAGCATTTAAGAAATTGAACTATTTATTAAAATAATAACAGTTAATTTTAATATTAATTAATAATTAAATAGAAATAAATAATATTAAGGAAAATTATATAGTTACTGTAGTTTAAAAAAAAAAAACAAAATAAAATAACATAACTATAATGTTGTCAGCACCAAATGCAATTGATAGTTATATTTTAATAATTATACATTTACCGTGTATTTAATAAACTGTGTATGTAATAGTATTGACCGATAATAATTCCTTTTCTTAAATAAATTATATATATTTTAAAAAATGTAATATTGGTGTGATTTTTGTCGGAGGGGCTTGTGGGGGCAAATCCCCCAGTCATGTGACAGTTGATTTTGTGCAATTTAGACTGCAATACGAGTCGGAATGACACAATAATAGTCGGTAAATAACTATTCCTATCGGACTTTCGGATCTTGAGTAAATAATAGTAATAATCAACTGTTAATTGTTATTATTAATACCTTAGATCATATTATAATTTACTACGGACGGAAACATGTCCCGATATTTGAAGCACATAATACTCATACAATTTACAAGCAGCGAATCGCTGGTAGAAATGTGCTTTCTATGTGTTCATAGTTTTACAAAATTATACTTGACGGCCGAGTGCCGACGCATATTTTATGCTAATAAGTAATAACAGCATTATCCCTGGGAATTAATGAGCGATAACTAATGATACTAGCGATAATGCTTGATAAATATGCCTAATCTAACCTGATTATGAGGTCTGTGGATCGTAGTTAATAATAAAAGTTTTAGATTCTGAGTGGAACGATGAATGTATTGATTTTACAATGATGTGTGTTTTTTTTATTTTTTTATTTTTTATTTTATTTTTTTATTTTTTTTGTGACTGTGTACACGATAAGTAGTCGAAATAATGCTTCGATTTGCAACTTCAGTATCTTGTTCGAATGGAAAGTGAATATCGTTGGTGCATTGTTAAGGTCAAAATTTCCAAGTAGTTTTCAAAAGCGCCGGGAAAAACAAAAGAAAAATTAAGAAATAACGGGAATTTTTACGCAAAATCTGTTTTCGAGAAAATCGATTTTGGTTTTTGGTGTAACTTTAAAACAAATGATCGTAGATACATGAAATTTTCAGTGGTTGTTTATATTTGCATTTTCTATACACGATAACATTTTCAAAATATTTTGATTTATTTTAAACTGTTTAGAGACATTTTCAGTTTCCAATTTTATTAGTTTTTTTTTTTATGAATATCAATAAAAATGTATTTGTTGAGTAAAATACTTGAAAATTTAATACAAGGCTCCTACTATATTGTTTCAAAGACAGATGAAAAATATTAAAAATCGTTAGTCACAGTTTTTTTTTTTTTAAGCATTTAAAGTTCAAAAAATGACAAAATATGGAAAAATCACGAAAATTTTCATGTATCTACAGTAATTCGTTTTTGAATTACAACAAAATAAGGAAATCGCTATATGGAAAATCGAGTGATATCCAATGTTGTAAAAATTTAAATTTCATAGAAATTTGCTAATTTTTGTGATATTTCCATATTTTGTCAATTTTTTAACTTTACATGCTTATAAAAAAAAACTGTGACCAAGGATTTTTAATATTTTTCATCTACCTTTGAAACAGTATAGTAGGAGTCTTGTATTAAATTGTCAAGCTTTTTTAACGAACTAATACATTTTTATTGATATTCATAAAAAAAAAAAAAAAAACTAATAAAATTGGAAACTGAAAATATCCCTAAACAGTTCAAAATAAATCAAAATATTTTGAAAATGTTATCGTTTATATAAAATGCTAATATAAACAACCAGTAAAAATTTGATTTACGAACATTTATTGTTTCAGAGTTACACCAAAAGCCAAAATAGATTTTGAGTAAAAATTCCCAATTTTCCTTAATTTTTCTTTTGTTTTTCTTGGCACTTTTGAAAATTACTGTGTATTTTAAATAATGACCTCTCCAATGCACCAACGATATTCATTTTCCAATCGAACAAGATACTGTAGTTGAAAATCGAAGCATTATTTCGACTACTCATCGTGTACACAGACACAAATTAAATAAAAAAATTTAAAAAAAAACACACATCATTGTAAAATCAATACATTCATCGTTCCACCCAGAATCTAAAATGTAATTATTGGTACATACGAGATTATTTATACATTTTGTTAGGTAAATAATTTAGTTACAATTTATATTAATACTTACTGGAAGTTTTATTGTGCATCATATTGTATTTTTCCTTTTACCTAATTATATGTATAGGACTTTTTCATCACGGACTTTTTATGTTTAGTAATTTTTCACCGTTGACATTTTATAAATCGAACTTTTTAACCATAGTAGTATACCTGTATATACGTACAGATACGATAACATAAATAATATGAGTACCTACATGGCTACTACATCATAATATATACCTATTTTCACTCTTATACCCAACAAATAGAATTTTATTGATATTTATAGAAAAAAAACTAAGAAACCTGAAAACTGACAATGTCAGTAAACAGCCCAAAAAGAGTAAAAAAATGTTCAAAATTGTATGGTGTATATAAAATGAAAATATAAACTTTCTGTAATATGTTCATGTTTTAATTACAGTCATTCGTTTTTGAATAACAATAAAATAACAAAACCGCTACAGTACATATTATATACTATATATTAAAAAAAATTCATTCATATTTTTTTTGTAGTAAAGCACATCATATCAAGTGGTTTATAATATTCTTTTTGTATAACGACGTTTAATTAGTAACTTAAATCGTCGATAAGGAAAAACATAAATTAAATACAGATTATTATACTATACCAGTTTTTCACTAGCATCTCATAATATTAAGTCTATTATTTCAATGATTTCATGTTAATGATGTAAAATTTCAGATCGAAAGAGATTTATAACCTGGTAGACGATAAAGACTACATAGTACCCGGCAACGACGACGACGAAGACGACTATTTAAGCGATTCTAGCGATGAGATCGACTACATGGACTATGATGAATACTTCGAGGAGAATTTCGACTATGACGATTTTGAAAATGAAGAGCTCTCCGTCGATGAAACTCGTCAGCTATCCGTTGAACTGAAATTGTTGATGGACGATGTCGATCACGAATGGCTGAATTGTTTTATCGACGACGTCGACAATGTAAGAGAGAGCGACGAGGTCCAAAGAAGGAATGACCAACGGTTTAAATATGCAGTCAAGACGAAGTCAAAATATAAAATTCTAGAGTGTTATCAGGATTTTTTGCATTATAAAATCATAAACGGTTTCCGATGTTTCAGTACGGTTATCGGGGATTCGGACACACTGAAAAAAGTGAACAAATGTTCTTTGTGAGCGTTTAGACGTATCACTTCAGATATGGTCGTCGGCAACGCCAATGTACTTATGGTGAGGAGTTGTTTTCAGTGTATATCGAAGTTAAACTGCTTGGTCCAAGGAGAGCTAGAACGTACACAGAACTCAAAATAATGAACGTCAAGCGTGTCGATAGACTTGGCAAACCTCCCCTATTGTTTGATAAACGGCATGAGATAGCGAGACCAAAATATCAACAAAAATGCTCCTAATATATTGTTACAATGGTATTTGAAAAATATTAAAAATCCCTAGTCACAGTTTTTATTTATAAGTATTTAAAGTTCAAATTATAGTTTATTTTTCTATAAGTATCAATAAAATATTATTTCTTGGGTAAAAAAGCGTGAAAATTTAATACAAGGCTCCTGATATATTGTTACAATAGCAGTTGAAAAATATTAAAAACACGTAGGCACATTTTTTTTTCCAAGCAATTAGAGTTCAAATTTTGACAAAATTTAATAAATATTTTGTAGTTAAAAATATATAAAATGTTCAACTTTTATAGCTGAGGATTGAAAATTTAAAACAAGGTTCCACGTAAATAGGTAAATATACAAATTACTTTATTCACAATAATATCATCAAATATACTTAGTAATATTATAGGCTGACTGACCGTTTTCGCTCAAAATTGTTTTTCTTATTCAATGATATTTTGTCATTGAATTCAAATTTAACACCATTCATTACAGTAACCCACTTGTAACCTACTGTACATCAGAGCGACCTCCACTTACCCACTTTTTAATCTTAAATTTAATTTAATTAAATAAACTATAAATAATTGTTATTATGTAAACAATAAATTACAACTATTTATTTTATAATAGCCTTTTTTTTCTTTTATAGGAATCATGCGATGATCAATGCTGCGAATGTCGACCACCTAGAACGACATGTTGCATCGTTTAGATCGTAACGTAGTGTTTGTTAAAATAAAAATTGATATAATATTATATACTTTACATTTTGTCCAACATATTATATTATTATGACATTACATAATATTGTTTAATGATATATTATAATAATGTGATCGAAAACCTTAAACCATGATAAAAACTCATTAAATTATTAAGCAGTCGACATAGTTACAAGAAAACACGATAATACAATAAAAAAATCATTATTTCAAAACTTGATATTACAAATCTTATGATACACGATTTATTAACGTCCATGTACTTGACCCACCGACTTTACATGAAACAATCCAAACCTATACCATAATTTTATTAGCAAATTTTAGCAAATTTATTCCAGAAATTAGAAAATTATTTTTGTAGATGTTATACATTTTTTTTCTTTAGTTGGGCCAAGTTCACGTAACCCACCTACTTTGTCCGATCGGTGATTGTTGTAATACAAACACTGGTAGTTAGCAAAAAATTAGCAAATAATAGCAGATCTATTTCTATTATATGTACTATTATATCTATCTATCTTCTATCTATATAAATAAAAATGAATATCGCTTTGTTCCGCACTCGTAATCTTGGCCGAGAGTTATAGCTTGTGATTATCGTATAGAACCTACTAACCTTCCCCGGATCCAGCTGAATATATATGCTGAATTTCAAGTACATCGGACTAGTAGTTTTCAAGATTACGAGTGCGGAATAAAGCGACATTCTTTTTTATTTATATAGATGATAGAAGATATTTAGATTGATATAAGTAGCTTGCTAATTTTTCATTATTCCAAGATTAATCTCAAAATAAAATATAATCTAGACCGTATTTGTAATACTATAATATTACCTATACCTAACATCAGTATAATGTATTTTTTCCCTTCACCTAAATGACTTACATGCAGTAAAAAAGGTTAGCATACTATAATATTATGTGTGAACACGTAACCTATGTCAACATTTACCAAAATCCTATTGTAAATGTCAACATCCAATAATATAGGTACATGTCTATATTATTTTAATTTTTCAACATTCAAGAATTTAATAGGTATACTTATGTCGACATTCACTAGGTAATTGTCAGCACTCGCCAATTGCGGATATTCGCAGTAATGTATTAAATAAAAATATGAATAATGATAATATGAAATATTATAATTAATTGACCTGAGTGTGTAGTTGTATTCGTGGATACGGGTTTGAGTTACATGTTCGAGGTCATTGCGGTGTATATACTTATAATATATTACGTGTTTTGATTGGTATACTTAACACTTGGAATATCAAGAGATATTTTTCTCTTGAGTTCTATGTATTAATATTATATTGATGTGATTCTCGAACACAAATATTATACGAATTTGTTGTCTATGATTTATGACGTGACTATTATCGTGTGCTCTCAAAATCCCTACATTCGTAGCAAGAGTACAAAACTACAGAATATAGTCGATTCACCAACCGAATGTAATTTAAGTTAATGAGCGATTATTATTATATTTATATTCTAAATAGACAACAGTATAACCGTGTAATAATACTATAACTGGCCTATAATACGATGATAGTCACAGAACCTCATATTGCAAAATATTAAATATATAGGTGAATGAATAATTAACAAGGTTAATTTGTTCGTTAATACAAGGTAATTTAGACAGTCATATCGTCATATCGAATACTATATTTTTAATTATAAAATCATAGATCTATAAAATTTTATCAATATTAAGATATAATAACATTATTATGTGTACTACAGAATAGTCAGAAAATAAATTTCAATAATCCAAATTCTAATTTCCATGTAATCTATAACAAGCCCGGTACCTACTTGGGTTCAATTATTATTGAATCGCAAATCGCAATTCGCAATTATTAATGTAGAATTTCTATAAATAATAACAATATTTTGTACGTTTATAAGTGTATCAGAGTTTACTTAAAATGGTTCCATAATTAATATGCCTGCAGAGCTGCAGTTATAATATAAACACCTAATTTGAGTATCGTTTCTTAGTTTAAAATTTAAATATTATTAACTGATGAAATAGGTAGATATAGTGGATACACAGTTATGTTTTAAATACATTATAATTTAGATTTTGCTAGTCATAAAGAATATACGTAAAGTAATGTTTTTCTTTTAAATTGTACAATGTTTAGAATTCTATGGCGTATTGAAACTTCCACAAACAGTCAGAAAATTGTTGAATATAATAGTGTATCTTTTATAGTTTTTGTGTTATTGATACTACTAATATATTTAATACCATTAAATAGAAGTTCTTATAATATGTACATTTCTTTTATTGATAAAAATAAAATAAAAATCAAAGTCAAATATAAAGGGTTAAAACCGGTATTAACCAAAACCGAAACCAAAATTTGTTATTAAAATTTGAAACAAATTTTTTTATTTTTGAGAACTGAAACCTAAACCCAAACCGATAAAATCATAAAGGTTCCAATCCCTGATTGAAACACCCCACATTACATACAGTCAGTCACTATTAGTTATCCTGTGTTTTTATTTAAGTATAGAAATATTATATATTACATTTATATAAGGAAGATTAAAAAAGACTTTTGCGGCTTATTTATGAAATAGGAAAACATTATCATACATCAACAAGTAAGAATAAGTTGATACTTAACCTCGCAGAAGTATTGATATATTTTGATGAAGTCGTTGAGTAAAACACGTGTTAATGATATATTTTGGAAAATAATTGTAATACCTATTTATTACCATGGTCTAACAACTGAAAATTGATGGTTTTCGCACATATAATCGCATTATATTTATATTATATTATAATATAGTATAATATTGCGAGCTTTCCTTGCTGTTCGGTCAATAATCTCTACGGCTCCCGGAAGCCACGCCTGCCTCGTCGTCGTCGGTTTCGGATCCGCCGTAGTCGTCCTGCCCGGTCGCGTTACCGCCCCCTGAACAAAAATTATTGTTGTACTGATCCGCGGCTCCAACGTCACTGGAATCCCGATAACGGTCGGTCCTCGAATCGCTCATTGACAACGACCACGGTCCGGTGACCAAAGATCCCGGCATGCTCACGTCCTCGACGAGATCGTGGGCGGGTGGCCATTCGTCGGCGACCACGAAGGTGGCGCGCCTCAGGGCGACGTTGCTGAGGTTCGGCGACAAGCTGCTGTTGAACGGATATCGACCGCTGCTGTTCGTCGACATCAGACGGTCCGTCCGACGATCGCAGTTCACATTGCGGCCGATAGGATGACGGGCCGCCATCCGCATATCAATCGAACTGTCGGACGAGGTCAACGTCGATAGCGAGCTCGAGGAGTAGTAGTTGTTGTTGTTGTTGTTGTGGTCGTCGTTGAATCGGTTTATCGGTTGGGCGCACGACTGACATCCCTGTTCGGCAGACCAGTTGCTTTCGTCCGACAGGTAATTGTCGTCGTTGGCGGCGGCTGCGGCGGCGGCGCTGTGGAAATCGTTGGCCGGCATCAAGCGCGTCGCTGCCGAACGGTCGTCGACCATCCTCTCGGACGTCAGAAAGTGAAACCGGTCCTCCGTCACGTGACTGTTCGAGAACGCGGCATAGCTACTCACTTCCGGATTCCAGGAGTCGTCGGGAGCGGCTGTATTGGATCTGTCATTACTTCTGGACCCTTCATGATCGTACTGTTGTTGCTGTTGCTGCTGTTGGCTGGCCCTCCTGTCCGAACACGACACCGCCGAATTGTCGGGCTCCCTAGGCGTCTTGGTCCGATATTCCGAAAATGCTGCCTGACACGAGCGGTTTTGGTCTTTGCCTGGGCACTGTCCTACCCTCCGCCCGTCGTCGGACGTCGGACCACGTGCACTTGCTGCACACCTGTCACGCGGCTGGGGGGCGCTCATCCTCTGCCCCGGCGACGCTCGTTGACGATCGCCGCTGAAGATCGCGTCCGCACGTCTACCGTTATCCGTCGGCGTCTTGGGCCGATGTTCCGCAAATGCTGACGGACACGAGCGGTTTTGGTCTTGGCCTGGGCACTGTCCTACCTTCCGCCCGTCGTCGGACGTCGGACCACGTGCATTTGCACACCTGTCGCGCGGCTCGGGCGCGCTCGTTCGCCGACAACCGCCGCTGCAGTTCCCATTCTCCGTCGGTTCTGACCTAGTGCCGTCTCGAATTCCGAGGGACCGTTGACGGCATTGTTCTTGCGGTGGAGGTTCTCGGACGCATTCCGTGGTTCTCGGGCACTGGCGCTGAGGCTTGGCCGCTGGCGCCGTCTTCTGCACGCTGCTGCAGTTCCGTGCTCTTTGGTCTTCTGGTTCAACGCGCTCGACCTGATCCGACACTATCGACGCGCAGATGTTGGTGTTGCAGTTTGGCGTCTTCGCGGCCGCCGGCGCCGTCTTCTGCACACTGCTGCAATTCCGCGCGCTTTGGTTTACCGGTTCAACACGCTCGACTGGATTCGACAAGAACGACGCGCAGATGTCGGCGCTGCAGTTTGGCGCCTTCTCGGCGGCCGGTGTTGTCTTCTGCACACTGCTGCAGTTCCGTGCGCTTTGGTCTTCCGGCTCTACGTTCTCGACTTTATCCGCTGGGATCAACGTGCAGATATTGGTGTTGCAGTTTGGTGTCTTCGGGGCCGCCGGCGGTGTAGTATTCTGCACACTGCTGCAGTTCCGTGTGCTTTGGTTTTCTGGCTCGACGTGCGCGACCTGATCCGGTGGGATTAACGTGCAGTTTGGCGCCTTCGCGACCTCTGGCGTACTGTTGCAGGCCCGATCGGGTTCTGTCATCGATATCTCCACACTGGACACGGTCCAATCGCAATTCAAACTTTCGTTGAACGACGATCTACCCGCGTTGAATACCTTCGGACAATTTGTGTGGTCTTGCGATTCGTTGTTATCGTCAACGTCTAAGTCGGCTTCCTTGGGAAATTTACAGCTTTCGACTGACTTAGTTTTCTTTACGCTTCTCTTCAGACATTTAGAGCTGGACTTACATTCCTGATACGTCATGTTCAGGTTACTAAATTTGGAATCGCTTTCCATTTCAGTTTTAATATTACATGTGCTTTGATTTATAATTGAAATAGTATTTGATGGCTTAGTCTGATTAATTTGATTTGTATTTTGTGGTACTGTTGTTGAACATGGCGACTTTGGTTTTCTGCAATCCATGACCATCATTGGTTTCTCACACGGACACGGTGTTTTTTCTTTAACTCCACAGCGGTTTTTGACAGCCCGTTTTCTTTCTTTTAATTTGCAAATAAATGGTAGCGTTTCGTCATTTTTTAACTTAAGACCGGAATAATCAACTATTGTTACACCCGTCATTTTAAAAATAAACTTTTTGTCCGGAATGAGTGTATCAGAATACATTCTCTTGCTTAATACCTTATTACCAGGGAATACTTTACAAGACACTATTGCAAATGCAGCATCGTCAATTTGCTGTTGGTTACATATTTGGTTTCCTACATCTCTGAACAAAAAAATAAATATGAATTTCAAAATAAAATATATTATATCTGAATTACTTACGTATCAATTGCAATGGAACCTGCCGTTCGTTTGGGTCTAGTTTCTTCATTAATCAGTATACTATAAGGATGCCAATTAAAACTGTCCGCAACTTCTTTTGATACTTGGTCAATTGGAATAATATCATCACATCTACAAAAAAAAAAAAAAAACATTGAAATATAAATTCTAAATTCTTATTGTGTTACATTAATTTGATTATAATTACTCGTTTCTGTGTTTAATGATGGCACTTTTATCGCTGAAAAATTTAAATATTTAGTTATTTAAAGAGTTTATTTTGTGTAAAAAACGTCTTTATAAAACATACTCGGTTACAATTTGAAAACGATTTAGATATAGCTCCCATTGGTTATGATCATGGTTACTCGGCAAACCAATAGAAGTTGGATTATACCACGTATAAATTGGCCAATCCGACCTTACATAGAATGATTGTACAAAGTATGGTGAAGTTTTAATTGTTGTGTAAGAACGCATGTTTGTAGCTACAGCTGCTGAACGTCTGTGTTTAATATCTTGTTTATTTTCGGTGGTTGACGATTCATCAGGTATATTATTATCTTGTAACCATTTAACCATATCCATCTATAATATAGATATAGTGAACATTAAATTGACTAATTAAATAAATGAAAAAAACTGAGAATTTTACCGTATTATCAGACATCAACTCTAAATCATTAAGATCATCGGGTGGTGGTTTTAAAAAGATTTGAAAAGATTTATCACTTCTCAACGATATAAATAAGATTTTGATAAGATGCATCTTTAAATCTGAAGTTTCATTATCCAATCGAGTTAACCACGATGAATAGTTCAGTTTATCTAGAATAAATCATATTGTTATATTATATTTATTATATTTTCAGTAAAGATACAATCAGTTTTAATCTTATTTCACTTTATAATACCTGCTTCATTATCTAGTCTTATAATAGAGAGATGGTTAATGTGTCGGTAAAATTCATATTTTGAGGCATCGTCTGTATTTTGTTTGCTGCTTATCCTTTTTATAATTCTTGGTGAACAATCAGTACGTGTATTCATATTAGTGTTTGTTTTTAAAATTTAAATTTGTGTAATTTGGGAAGTTTAATGGCTGGAGTAGATTGGTTGTATTTCTGTTAGTAATAGGTATTTGTTGTTTTTTGTATTTTGTTTAGTTGCCATGCGTAATTTTGAAGAAAAAATGAGCCACTGTTTTATTTTATATAATTAATATTACGACTTTTTACTTTCACATAATCGTTTAATTTGTAAATGCAAATAATATTATTAGAATTTAAGTTTGATAAATAAAGTCAGATACGCGACTGACTGTCTAATAACAAACATACCTAATTACTGAAAAAAAAATTATGAAGTTTTGGCATTTTTGTATATCCGATCACATCTCCATTTTATTATACAATTTTTTATTTTTTGTTTGGTATTTTTAAATTTATTACAACTTGAAAAAAATGTCTATATTACTTCACAATTTGTTGTAGGTACTATTGACTACAAATATGCAAGTTCAATAAGTCTCAATCAAAACAGTTAGTTTTCGTTGAAAATTAATATAATAATTCATTAATTAATACAGTGCAGTGGGTATCGCCCTGCTGTAAGCACGGTAGTTTACATGTTGGTCACTGTAATATTATTGGTGTTAAATTTTAATTCAATAATATAATATTATTAAATACAAAAAACAATTCTGAGAGGAGACCTCGGCCTAGGATATTTTATATTGTTATTATTAATACGGTAGCCAGTAAGTTGAATTAATATAATTTATATATAATAATACAATTTAGAAGTTTCATGTACCCATGAATAATATTTTAAAAGATTACATCACAAAACTAAAATCATTTTTCTTCGTTTAAATACCTAATTTCGTCTAAATTCAAACTTGAAATAACTATAAAAAAAAACAGTGTGTATCCTATATTATTAGATTTTTGGTTGCATTACGAACTACTTACGTGGAATATTGTTTTAAATTTTCAATCCTTTTTTTTTTTTTTTTTTTAAATCAAACATTTTTAACATTTTTAAAGCAAAATAATATTATGTAAATTTTAAATATGATACGTTTTGTCAAAAATTGAACTTTAAATGATTTTAGAAAAAATCATACCCATTAATTTTAATATTCATAAGCTGATATTGTAACAATGTGTGAGGACACTTGTATTCAATTTTCAAGCTTTTTGACCCAAGGCATAACGTTTTATTGCCATTTATAGAAAAAAAAAAATTGAAATTGAAATTATCAGTAAAAATCTTGAAACAAGTCAAAATATTTTAAAAATTTCATCAAGTATAGAAAATTAGAAAATATATGTGATTGTAAATTTAAAGGATCCATGGTTATTCGTTTTTGAATTGCAACAACATAAAAAAATTACTCTATAAGAAGTCGATTGAATATCTATATTAATATTAATATTAAAGATCCATAGGCACAATATTTTTTATAAGTATTAAGATTTCTGATTTTGACAAAATGTATAAAAATCTTAGATATTTTCAAACTATTTTGTACCTAGTTAAAAAAAATATAAGATGTTCAGTTTGTATGGTAAAGGTATGAAAATTTTAAACAACGATCATCATAAATATTTCATATTGTAACCAAACAATCTAAAGAATATTTAAACACAGTTATTTTTTTCAGAATTTTTAGTTTAAATTTGGGAAAAATTACAAATCACATCCAAGAATTAGAATTTTAGTTTTTTTGTTATAATTTAAAAATATTATTAGTTTGCTTATGAGAATTTTATAGTATATTATTATATACACAATTAAATTTTAAAACGTACTTTTTAAATGACTTTATCATTTTGTTGTACTAATGAATAATAGTAAAATAAATTACTTTATTCACAATAATATTATCATCAAAATTTATTTACTTATTATTATTATAGGCTGACAGAATAATATCACTGAGGTCTTCACTCAGAATCATTTTTCGTATACAATTATTTTATATCATTGAATTCATACTTAACACCATTCATTACAGTGACCTACTTGAGACCTACAACACCAGAGTGACTACCCACTTACCCTAAATTCATTTTCGTACGACCGGTTTATTTACGTATTTTAAACGGCTGTCTGGATTTAGCGAAGTCCGGACTAATGAGGTCCTGCATAATAAGGTTTAACTGTAGATTCACTTTCCCATCCAACAAGATACTGAAGTTGAAAATCGAAACATTATATCGACTACTAATCGTGTACACACACCCAAAAATATAAAATAAAAAAACACACATCGTTGTAAAATAAATACACTCATCATTCCACTCAAAATCTCAAATTTCAAAAAAAAAAATTAATGTTTTTAATTTAAATACTATTTTAGATTCTGAGTGAAACGATGAATGTATTGATTTTACAATGATGTATATTTTTTTTTTTGTTTTTTTTTTTATTCTTGTACACTATAAGTAGTCGAAATAATGCTTCGATTTTCAACTTCAGTATCTTGTTTGATGGGAAAGTGAATATTGTTTGTACATTGGTTAGGTCAAAATTTAAAATTCCCAGTAATTTTCAAAAGCACTGTGAAAAACAAAAGAAAAATTAAGGTAAACCGGGAATTTTTACTCAAAATTGATTTTGGCTTTTGGTGTAACTCTGAAACAATAAATGTTTGTAAATAAATCAAATAGCTTATGTATGTAAATGTTTTCACTGGTTGTTTATATATGCCTTTTCTATAAACGATCTAATTTTCAAAATATTTTGATTCATTTTGAACTGTTTAGGAACATTTTCAGTTTCCAATTTTATTAATCATTTTTTCTATGAATGTCAATACAACTTTATTTGTAGGGTAAAAAAGCTTGAAAATTTGATACATGGGTCCTACTATATTATTAAAATGATATTTGAAAAATATTAAAAATCCTTAGACTTGGTTTTTTTATGAGCATCTAAAGTTAAATCTTGGCAAAATACGGAAAAATAACGAAAATTAGCAAATTTTAGATTCTGAGTGAAATGATGAATGTATTGATTTTACAATGACGTGTGTTTTTTTTTTTAATTATTAATTTTTGTATCTGTGTACAGTGTACACGATAAGTAGTCGAAATAATGCTTCGATTTTAAAATTCAGTATCTTGTTCGATTGGAAAATGAATCTAGTTTGTGCATGCGGGAGGTCAAATTTTAAAATTTCCTATAGTTTTCACAAGCGCCGGAATTAAACACATAAAAATTAAGAAACAACGGGAATTTTTATGCAAAATCTGATTTCCAAAAAATCGATTTTGGTTTTTGGTGTAACTCTAAAACAAATGAACGTATATACATGAAATTTTCACTGGTTGTTTATATTTGCATTTTCTATACACGATAATATTTTCAAAATATTTTAATTTATTTTGAACTGATTACTGACATTTTCATTTTAAATTTTTTTTTTTAGTTTTTTTCTAAAAATATCAATAAAATTTGATTTGTTGGTTAAAAAAAGCTTAAAAATTTAATAGAAGGCTCCTAGTATATTGATTCAAAGGCAGATGAAAAATATAAAAATCCATAGTCACATTTTTTTTTATAAGCATTTAAAGTTCAAAAATTGCCAAATATGGAAAAACCACGAAAATTAGCAAATTATTTTGAGTTAAGAATTGTAAAAAATTTTCTTTTTAAATCTAAGATTTTAAAATGTAATACAAGATTACTTATAAGTTTGTCTACCTTTATCAATAAAAAAATCTCTACCGGAAAGTCAAATTAAATTTTTATGAGCGTTTGAAATTCAAATTTTTACAACATTAGATATTCACTCGATTTCTCATGTAGCGATTTCCTTATTTTGTTGTAATTCAAAAACGAAAAACTGTAGATACATGAAAATTTCACTGAATATTAGCATGCTTATATTAGCATTTCCTACACCATACAATGTTTATTTTATCAATGATTATACTTGATAAAATTTTCAAAATATTTTGACTCTTTTTGAGCGGTTTACGGACATTTTCAGTTTTCAATTTTTTTAGTTTTTTTTTCTAATAAATAACAATTAAGTTTTATCTAATGGGCCAAAAAGTGTAAAAATTTAATACAAGACTCCTGATATATTGTTGCAATATCAGTTCAAAAACATTGAAAATACAATGGCACAATTTTTTTTATAAGCATTTAAAGTTGGAATTTTGACAAAATGTATCATAATCTCGAAAATTATCAATCATTGTAATTAATAAATTATAAAATGTTCAGTTTTTATAGCTAAAGATTGCAAATTTAAAACAAAGGTTCTCATAAATAGTTCATACTGTAACCAAAAAATCTAGAAATATATGAACACAGTTATTTTTACAGACATTTTAAATTCAAATTTGAACGAAATTACATATTAAAAAACCTAGAATAACTATTTTTGTAATTTTGTTGTGATTGAATAATATTATTCGTGGGTACTTGAAACTTCTAAAGTGTACTATTATGTATCTATGATAGTATCACGGTTTTTGTTGATGTATAACGCGTTATAAATACCCAATGGATATTGTGATATGATTAATTTGGAATTTATTATAGGTACCTATTTTAGGTAAATTTTTTTAATACCATATATATGTATATAATAATTAATATGTATTATACCTAGACTGACATACCGTCTCCGCTCAGAATCGTTTTTCTTATACAATGATATTATATCATTGAATTCAAAATTAATACTGTCCGTTACACAGTGACATACTTGTAACCTACTGTACAGCAGAGCGACACCCACTTGCCCACCTTTTTTTTGTTGTTTTTCCCTGCGCATTTTAACGATAATGGGAATATGGGTTTTTGTCCTCATCAATGCACCAACTATATTCATTTTACTATCAAACAAGTTAAATAAATTATCATCAGAATCAACATCATCAAGTTACGGGTAATGTTAACATTTGGATAATGTCGACACTAGCCATGCGTTTTGGTGAATTTGTCATTTTTCGTTTATATTAATGAAATATTAACATATACCTTTCGGCCAAGTGGGACCGAGTGTAATCTTATATTTTATCGATTACACATGTCTATATGTAGATTATTTAAATTAGGTGTAACTAATTCGTAGGTATACCTGCTATAATATAGTGCAGCAGTACACGTTCGTGAAGTTGGCCCCCACACATTGTCCTACAGACTTCAAACTGGTATCAACATTTTGCAATTTTTATGCATTAATTGCATGTCTCTCCAAAAAAATTGCAATTTATCGTGAGGCCCGTAAATTCAAAAATAATTATGATTGGGCCAAGTTCACGCCAAGTTCAAGGCCCCCCACACAGATGATCCGAAACAAGCACAGTTAGTAAGTGGATAAATAGCAAATAGTAGTTAATCTATTATTGAAGTTGTCGACTGCAAACAATTTTTTTTCCGAATTTCTTTATTAAAAAATTTCACAAGTAACCATAATTGTTATAAAAATAATAATGAACATATTTTTTTTTTAAATATACTAGGTAACTACAACTAAAATTACCATAAGGTAGGCTACACAACCCCTATTGTCCCACTGACTTCAAACGTTTATTGAAATGTTATTTTGTCGTTACGCCACACAAAGGCTTGGAGTGTATAACAAATATATTTTTGTTTGCATTTTTTTTTATAAAATATGAATTTTTTATCAATAAGTTTTTTTATTAACATTTTACATCAAATAGATTAATTAATAAATATTAATATCAAATGTGTGGGTGGCCAACTTCACGAACGTGAAGCAACGACGCAGCATATATCAAAAATCTGTAAGATTTTATAGGTAGGTAGCCTAACCTAAGTATAAAAATATGTATAGTCTTATCATTGATCATAATTCTTATTTCTTATACTATGGTATAATTATACTTATTGTATGGATACGCCATAATATTTTGATTTTTGATTTTTCAGTTTCATAGATCCCCGAATAATATTTTAAAATTACAACGAAAAACCAAGATCGTTGATATTGATTTTAATATGTAATTTCGGAGAATTTGAATTTAAAATGTCTGTAAAAAATAACTGTGATCATTTATTTTTAGATTTTTTGGTTACGGTATGAACTATTTATGAGAACCTTTGTTTTAAATTTGCAATCCTTAGCTATAGCCTATAAAAACTGTACATTTTATAATTTATTAATTACAATGTTTAAAATTTTTCGAGATTTTGATAAATTTTGTCAAAATTCGATCTTTAAATCCTTATAAAAAAAAAATTTATCTATGTATTTTTCAATTGCTATTGTAAAAATATATCAGATATATATATAATGGACGGTATTAAATTTAAATTCAATGATATATAATAGCATTTCAGAAAAACTATTCTGAGAGGAGACGGAAAGTCAGTCCCGGTTTAAGACATATTATGTACATATCAATGGTAAAAAAAATATGCACAGTCTTATCATTGAGTATACTTCTTATTCCTTATAATATGGTAGATTGTATGGATAGCCCATAATATTTAGATTTTTCAGTTTCATACATCCCCAAATAATATTTTTAAATTGCAACAAAAAACAAAAATCGTTAATATTGATTTTAATAAGTAATTTCGTCCAAATTTGAACTTAAAATGACTATAAAAATAAACTGTGGTTGTGTATTTTTTAGATTTTTTGGTAACAGAATTAACTACTTACATGGAATCTTATTTTAAATTTTCAATCCTTACATATAAGAGTTGAACATTTTATACATTTTTAACTACAAAATAATTATTCAATTTTAAATTTAATAAATTTTGTCAAAATTCGGTCTTTAAATGCTTATAAAAAAAATTGTCCCTATGCATTTTTAATATTTTTCATCTGCCTTTAAAACAATATACTAGAAGCCTTCTATTAAATTTTCAAGTATTTTTACTCAATAAATAAAATTGTATTGATATTCATATAAAAAAAAAAAAACTAATAAAATTGGAAACTGAAAATGTCCCTTAACAGTTCAAAATAAATCAAAATATTTTTAAAATGTTATCGTGTATAGAAAATGCAAATATAAACAACCTGTGAAAGTTTTGTGTATCTACGGTAATTTGTTTTAAAGTTACACCAAAAACCTAATTCGATTTTGTTAAAAATCGATTTTGCGTAATAATTCCTGTTTATCCTTAATTTTTCTTTTGTTTTTCTTGGCGCTTTTGAAAATTATTGGAAATTTTAAATTTTGGCCTCCTCAATACACCAACGATATACACTTTCCAATCAAACAAGATACTGAAGTTGGAAATGGAAGCATTATTTCGACTACTTATCGTGTACACAGACACAAATAATATTTAAAAAAAAAAATCGTTCCAAAAAAAAAACACATATCATTGTAAAATCAATCCATTCATCGTCCCACTCAGAATCTAAAATATTATCCTGATAAAAATAAAGATAACATAAATGTAATTTATCTAGATAAAAATAAATACAACAATAAATTTATCTAGATAAACATTTAGATAAATATCATTTTTTTACACTTATTTTTATTGTTTTTTATTGTAATTTATATTGTTAATTATTGTTTTAAATAATTTATATTATATTAGAATTTTAGTAACATTGGTTTTATAATTTTGTAATGGAACTGTAATATTTGTCTAGATAAAGCCCATTTTTTATTAAAGCTAAACATTAGATAAATCTTAACATAATTAACTAGATACTGTAAAAGATAATTTATCTTAAAAAATCTTATCTAGATAATTCCCAACACTGTTTATATATTGTAATATTTCTACAGTGAATTGTTTTAAGTTTGACATTTATATCTAGTGTTTAAAGTACAGTAAAGCAAAGTAATGTTTTCAATTAATTGAATTATTTTTTCTCGATTTAAAATAGCTGCCAACATACAGTACTTAGCGTGCCGTAATTCGCCCGTGAAGTCATATTCCGTCAACCAATTAAGACGTGGCTGCAGGTCGTAGTTTAGATTGCAGTAATTAAAATTAGCTATACAATTATAGGTGCACTAGGATAGATTTGATAAACCAGGTTTATTCAAAACAGCTTTTAGTTAAATAATAAGACAGCGAATGACCCATCAGCCACGTGCTTGTTAAATTATGTTTAAACTGTAGGTAAGTACCTATACGAGACTAAATTCCTTTCAAAATTAAAATCCTAAGACCACCTATAGTTATCGTAGTAAATATTAGAGCTCATATTTATCTTCTTGTCGAGTCCGGTTTTATAAAATACCAATAATAATTATAGTGCTGATGTAAAATATACATTTTTTTTATAAAAACACTAACATGGTAAAAGAAAACAAAAAAAAAATTCACAGTACATAAAAACACAACTTAATAATGGAAAATATAAATGAATACATTTGGTAACGAACTCGGTAAATTTAATAAACTAAAATCACACCATACCTATTTGGTGAAGTCCTAGATGTTGTATTTTTAATGTAATTTTGCAGATATAATAATAAATTATTAAGTAGGTACTATGCTGACTCTACAAAATAGGGGGGGGGGTTAAGCTAAAAAAAATGTATTCTAATTTTATTATAATATTTTATATAGGTAATTTAATATAGCATAAAGTTCACAATATTACTAATAATATAAATATAATTTATTTTTAAATAATAATATTAAAATATAAATTAATGAAATACTATAAGAACTAGTTCTATATCGATTGCACATTTTGGTGGTAACGTATTATATTATATATAATAATATCAAGAAATCCAATTGATACACCTGAAGTGAATTTATTAGGTATTGTTATTTATAAATTTATAACGTAGACTATAGCTGTCATTCGTATATGCCCGAGACTACGGGAGTGCATGAAGCAATATTGACTGTCTGTGTACCTATAGGTATAAATGTAATGTTTATAGTTATTCAAAATAAGCTACAAAAACCAAGCATATTATATTTATTTATTTAACGTAAACGTACAATATATTGATTATTCTAGATTGAAATAGTTATTTTACTACCACATAATATAACACGAAACAATTACGTATTAAACAATACGTTCTTGACCAGCGATATTGTAAAAAGATACTTTTAATTTGTATTTAAATAGAGATACAAATACATCAACTTAAATAGTATTTATAGTATTTTTTTTCAGTAAGTATTTAAGAACAAATACAAAAACTTATATTTGTTTGAACTTTAGGTTCAATACTTTTTCTCTGATATTTTAACTTTAAATTTGACCATTGAGATCAAACTCATACAAACTGTACATATTATTATATAGTTAATACTTAATATTTCAAATATAATACATATTCCAGATAGCTTCTGGTACTAACTATATAATTACCTACCCATCTGTAAATTATAAATTCTTAGAGTGCCATATACCGCTGTTCCTGTGAGTTTTAATTAAATTAATTAATTTCTTCCTTAGAAGTAAGCATACTGATCAATATTTTATAAATTATAATATGTATGCAACATCACACCAAAAACACTTTGTTATAACTCCGTGTAAAAAAAAAGCTAAGTTAAAAAAAAAATGTAGTAATGGTTAAATCTTTAATAGACGTGATATAATATGGACATTAAGTAAAATTACAGTGTATAATATTACAAATACCTATGATGACAAATAAGATCAATTGTAATGTTAAATACTATTAGTCAACATATTGTTGATATATTATTATTAATTACTGTAAATACTATGGTGATTACTTCATTGTATTTATTTAAGTATACTTTTATGTCCTGCCAAATAGCTAAACATAATATGTTGACTAAGTATTTAACATTACAATTGATCTTATTTGTCATCATAGGTATTTTAAAGATTTAATCATTAATACATTTTTTTTTAACTTAGCTTTTTTTACACGGAGTTATAACGAAGTGTTTTTTGGTGTGATATCAGCTATTTTTTTATGAAATAAGTCTCGATTTTATTTGACTGTATATAATAATCATAATAATCCATAATAGCATAATATGCATCAAAGGCCTCGACCTGTTGTTATATCTTTTTTTCTATTTTAATTTTTTTTTTTCTAAAACTATAATATAAATATTATATCGTTTACCTCTAACCCAAATTTCATTATTATGTTTAATAACTGATGTGTAATGGGCTTGATACTTGAGTCATAGATGGACCATGATGGCAAATCACAGGATTAAGAGCATACGATTTGCCATCGACCTTAATTGTTGCCACGGGTATTCACCAGATTGCTTATTTTATTTTATTATTGTCTCAAGTTTTCAGCATAATAATATAATACCGTCGAGCTGGATTCACTAAACAGTCGCAGTCGTTGAGTATCTATAATCTATATACTATCTTGCTGGTCGTCACTCGTCTGCTGAAATAGAATAATATTAAATGGTTGCCGGCGACCGGTATCCGAGAGACAGGTAATCGCCGTACGTCGTCATCGTCGTCGTAGCCGCGATGAGAGTAGTGTGAATGGATAAGCGGCGGGTCGGCGAATATTTACGGTATTTTCGTTCCCCGACCCACCGCTTATCCATCACCACTGTTCCTTGCTCAAAATCGGTCTTAAAAGTAATTGAACATTTTTGCTCATAACTTATAAACTATCTAACCAATCTGCTAGCGAATTCCTCTGTAGTTCCCATCTGCACAATATTTATGATCGGTCGATACCTCATACGACTTTATATGTTAAGCCGTTTGCCCTGTAGAGCTTGGCAAAGAATTTACATAAATTAGGACGATTTTTCAATGATAAAACTCGGTGTCCTGTTATTATACGTTAGTGGCAACTCCGCTATTTTTTTTTACTTAGCTTCTCGCCACTACCGTCGCGCTGGATTATATACATAACATTATGCGCGTGTATCTATATAATATATGTTTGTCAATCGCTTATAAACGCTATCGTCCATATAGATAACTTATATCGTGTATTTAACAATGACGTTTTATTGCATACCTACTTACGGAGCGGGGCTCGTGACGACAGCTGTTATTTACGAGCGTGTAAACGAACGGGTGGCCTCGACCGTCACTGCAGGAGGCGGCAGTCTGCAGCTGTACAATAATACAATTAGGGCATTAGGCTACCGTTTATCCTAAACGGCTTCCGTTTTACAAAAGGGTCGATTCCCGACCCACCAACAATGAAGATGGTAAATTTAAGTGCCTCAGACAACCAGGCTAGCAGACTACCAGTCTGCTCACGTACGATGAATGCGTACGTAGCCCGGCGACAGTATAATAATGTTATTATTATACTGTATCTGATTATAATTCGTAAAAATACGTAATATCAAAAGTGTACATAATATAATATAATACCTTGATATACTCATATTAATTAAACTTTAATAAATTTCAAAAAAAAAAAACAAGTAGTTATAACATTTCACCAAATTTTTATTAAATTGTTAACTAATATTAGTTTGTATATTTCCAATTTTTTTTGAGTACTTACGTTTAATTGTGTTTAATTTGAGGTTACAATATACAAATTATTACAAATAAGTTAAAAAATACGATTTGTTTCAGAGGTTAAATATCTAGATGACAGATATGATGAAAATAAAATAAAATAATTAAAAACATTTGTCTCTAGATGAATACGAAGAAATAAGTAATGAAAATGATATTGATATACAATGAAAAAATTTCATATTTACTTTATCAGCTGACCAATGGCAAAAAATCCAACCAAAAGAAGTTGTTTATAAATTAACAAAAAGTCATCAGAGTTCACGATCATACTTATGTATGGGAGTACATCCATTATTTTTATATTGTCATTGTAACAAACAAATTCATATTTATCGGAACTACTGTGGAAATGTTAGTTATCCGAAGTTGATTATTGATGCTACGGGATCAGTCGTTAAACCTTTTACGAAATTTGGACGAGAAAAAACAAAACACGTTTTCTTATATGAAGCTCTTGCCTATGATGATGATAAGAAATACGGCTTTACTGTATCCATCATGTTGAGCGAAAGGCACAATAGTACATCGATTTTTTTTTGGTTGTCAGAATGGTTAAATTGTAACGTTCAGCCTCCGAAAGATACAGTTTCTGATACGTCATTAGCGCTTTTATCGACGACTACACGGTGTTTCACACAATACTCTTCACTTAGAACATATTATATCCAAATTTGTGTTGGTATCGTCATAAAAGAATGACCTCTTCACGATTCAAACTACATATCTAGATGCGTATCTACTTCATATACATATCGTATATATTTTATACTTTTAGATTAAGAGCGGTGCGATTAGTGTTATAATATTGAGTTTTCCAAAAAAAGTACAATAACATTTGTTTAACATTGGTTACAAATTATTGACCGTATCTATTGATTAATACTTATTTAACGGTATAATTTGGTCGAAGATTGTTATTGATTCATTACCGTACGACTTAAATAATAATAGTGCAGTGTAATGAATAGTTTGTAATACATTTGTAAAACATTGTATACTGACGTTCGAAATGTTTGTTAGTTCGCAGTTCGGTATTATTATTAATTAATCCAAAAAATGTGATTAAGTCAGCCAGATCGATAGACAATCGTTTGTAGTATTGTTTTTATCCAGAAAAAAGATTTGTGAGTGAATTTATTAATTAATATCAAATAGAAAAAAATCAAGAGGTACAATCGTTGCGAGTTAAGTGGTGGTCGTGAGCCGCTTTAGTTAAGTGACTGTTTTTTGCTGTGAATAAATATTATTTAAACGTTGCAAAATAAAAAAACAAATTCATCTATCTTGGCCCATACTAAATAATATGAATAATTAATGATCGATTATTATACCGTCTATACTGAGAGCCCAATATCAGTTAGCATCTAGTATATTTAATTAATTGTTATTAGTTGATTAATTCACTCACAAACCTTTTACCTGGACAAAAACAATACTACAAACAATTATCCATCGATCTGTCGAATAAAAATAAAAATAATAAAAGTATCAATAATAAATAATTCCGGATAACTTTCTCTAACTTTTAAATTAATTTATATTAACTCACGTGTACCTACCGTTCAAAATAAGTTTCACTTCCCTCGCGCGCACTGGTAACACACACTATTTTTTTTTTTAAATAATTAGGTATTGACAAAATATATTGACACAAAATGACAAACTAAAAATATAATAACAATGGATGTGTGACATGAGAACAATCATGGTTGGACGGGTGGTCGTTACAAAAACAATATATATGGCCTCCTAGCTCTTGACGCTCACACACGCACATACACACACACACACACACACACACACACACACACACACACACACACACACACGCACACGCACACAAAAATGAAAATGATTATTATTACTTTTTAATTACCTACTATTATATTAAACATATTATTCAATAATCGAAATTACATGCCTGTGATAACTGAAATTTGATACTTATGTTTGTGATTTAATTTTTCAAAAAAAATCTTGAAGATACTGCATCGATAGTGGTGTCATATCTCGTTGTAGATTCTGCTGGATTGTTTATCATATTATGTAAATTGAATGTGTCCATAAAGAAAGTTTTAAAAGTTTCCGATTTCTTATCATTGAAATTGATGTTAAAGTCACCAAATTGTTATAATTCATTTAAAACTATTTAAATATACTATATGTAATGTTTTAATGTAGTATTCGTTATACTTAAATCATTTTTACAAATTATTTGTATTGATAGATCATTAGTAATTACTAACAATTTTAAATTATCTAAGACCCTAAATCCACTTAACCTATTGGATATTCCCATATGGATAGGGCATAGACATATTAGTACTCATTGACTATCATAGCTATTTTCAATATTGTTTCTGCTTGAGTCTCAGTCGGAATTTTAATAACAATTAACATAATATATTGTTAATTAAATATCAACAATTAATATTATCGTGCTCAACGGCGTATTTACGGGGGGGGGATTTGGGGGATCAATCTCCCCCTTGGTATTTTTTATTAAAGGATTCAAGTATACATATTATATAGACACTGAATCGTCAATTTTTTTTAGTATTTACTATGTATTTTTCATTTTTGTACATACAGTAAGAAAAAAAATCAATTATAAGGTTATTAATAGACTGTTATTATTACGCTACTCAAACTCAATGTCCTAAATGGTGCGTTTTCTGTATAAATGCGGGCTGCACTCGACGTACCAGCTAGACACGACTGTAGTCAAGGCAGGGGTGGCTATAGTTCTATTCACGTGAAGTCAGCAAAACGTCGTGGAACATAGTAACAGAATTTCAAAAGTTAATTGATTTAAATTCTCCTGTTGTCGATAAACACAATGTTTTGGCTGAACTGAAAATGTGGAAACTCAAATTAGCTTCAAGCTGTGAAAATCTTACTAAAAATGGATTAGAAGCCTTACAAAACTGCAATAAAGATATTTATCCAAACATCCATTTCTTATTTAAAATATTAGTTACTTTGCCTGTTTCTACAGCAACACCAGAACGGAGCTTTTCCACACTAAAACGCTTAAAATCTTACTGCTGAAATTCAATGAATGAGGTTTTTCTTATATTATTTTCTAATATTGCTATACAGAATTATAATTTATAATGTTATACATTATTAATTATTTGTATTGTCCTTAGGAACGTCTTAATGGACTAGCGCTTACTAAGTATTGACGAAGTAATTGATGAACTAGCAATAAAACAAAGAAAACTTGATTTTGTATTATAAGTATAAAGTAATGAAAGTATGAGTAGGTATGTAATTATTATTATTTATTATAGTAAAAATAAATATCTATGATACTATTATTTTTATACTAAATGTATTATTGTGTTATGTGTTATTATTGTGGTGAAAGTAGGATGGTAATTGTTAAAGAGTGAATTGTCTAAAAATATTTTTTGAGTGTAAATTAAAAATTGAAATTTATTTCAAATTTAATGAAAAATAATCAATATGTTATTGTTATAAACTAAAATTAATGATTAACAATTGGTATTAAATGTTAATAATGTTATTTAAACTGTACAGTATGTAGTGAGTAAGTATAGGAAACCTCAAAGGGGGGTGTGGGGGGCAAAGCCCCCCACTATTACATATGTCATTCAGTGCCTCATCCCCTCCCTTTAGCAATTCCTAAATACGCCGCTGATCGTGCTCAAATTATTATCATTCGATTAAATTTGGCAACGTTGGAAAAAAAATAAAATATCGAGCGTTCTCGATCGTGTTACCAAAAATTCCGTTTTCAATCGTATTCTACCGAATTTAATAGTTACTACTTACTGGTTACGAATGCCCCCCCCCCCGCCACCAAATTATGCCGCTGATCGTGTGTGTGGAAACTTGAACGCACAACGTAGGTAAATGCAGTGTTGGGGAAGTTACTTATTTTTGGTAATTAAATTACATTACTAATTACTTATCAAAATTGTAACTAAATTATTTTTAAGTTACTTTTTTTTTAATTTGTTAAGTTACATTACTTTTGAGTTTAAAAAGTAACTGAATTACAATAGAAGTTACTTTTTTTCAAAAATATCACTGGAGCTTAATAATCATGTTGTCAATATAACAATACATAAACTAAATAGGTAATACCAATCAAAAATGTGAAATTATTAGCAGATACTCATTTTGCTACACTATTATTATTATTATTTTTATTGAACTTAAGCCCGGAAACTATATGGCCATAAGCTGTTGTAGGGGATTATGAACTGTGGTTGGTAATGTTGGTATGGTAAGGTGTTGTTACGGTATGTATGCAAACACGTGTAAGTGTGGCAAGGTTTTTACTACTACGAATCCGGGTGGTCACCCATCCGGGAACTAGTAACAGCGGGCGCAACTTAATCTCAGTCGTATTGCGCGACTGGTAGCTAGCAGCCAAGCCACACATTTATTTACTAATTAATTTTTTTTTTTTTATATTAATTAGCAATTAATTAGCAATTGGGTGGTTTTTAACTAAGGGGGAGGGTACGGTAGGTTTTTGTAAACACGTGTGTTTTAGCTTGAAAGAATTTCAAATTGGGCACCCGTAGTCTGCCTGTTACCGAGATTCCAACCAGCGATGGTGCTCGTTGCCAACGCCTTAGTCCGCTAGGCCACTCCGTCTCCCTCACTTTTATTATTATTACTATTTATTGATAGTTCCAACAATGCTGTATACGCAGACGCTGACGCCGTGGCCGTCCGCGACGATACAACACAGTACAGAGTAAAGATAAGAATTCCATTCTAAAAGTAACACTTTATAGTCGAATTGTCAATACTCAATAGCTATAACAAAAATAGTACCTACAGTTCATACAATTTTACCTATAAATTAAAATACCTACCTACTAATAAGTTATATTATGATATATTTTAATATTTACCTACACACAATATTATCAATAGGTACGTTCTAAAAAATGTATTAATCCAAAAAAAATTAACGAGTAATTTAGTAAAAATTACTACAAAAAAGTAACTTAAATTACATCTAAATTACTTACAATAAAATGTAATTAAATTACCATCAAATTACTTAAAAAGTAATTTCGTTACAGTAACTTGTAACTTAAGTTAAGTTACTCCCCAACACTGGGTAAATGTTTACATGATATTATATTATTCCTGGTTAGCGGCCGCCGACTATAGAGGGTGCCACCATACGGTAGGTACCGTCTGGACGGCGGCACATCCACGGCCCGGTCCATGTCGAAAGTCGTCGAAACACGATACAGGGCCGGTGGCCCTCATCCACGTAATAATAATATTTTAGCGTTTTCGGAGCACACCGCCCCACCGCGAACGCCGATCCCGTAAACCGCGGGCGACGAACGCATTCTATCACGACCGGTCACCGCTTCGTTCTCTCGCCACCGCCGCTGCCGCCGCCGAGCGGTACGTGTTGTACAACAACAACAACAACAACAACAACAACAACAATACCAACAACAATGTGGTGAGCCATCCTCCCTCTCTACGGCCCCTCTTCTTCGGTTGGCGACACCGACCAGCGTCCGTATAGTCGCGCCGTCACCACGTCGCGTCTCTGGTACGTCTCTCCTCGACAAGTCGACACCGCACTGCGCATGAGTCTCCCTCGACCAGCCGCCGTCTGCCACCGCGGCGCGACCGTCCCTCCATCGTTCAATATTAAATTATCATTTTTACACGACGTCTTTCGATTCAATAATAAACTTATTACTTATTATTAGGAGTCGATTTTACAAGTTTTACTTATATAGATACAATATTTAAAATATTACAAAATAAAAATATTTCGAATAATCGATACAAATTACAAATAATTATCAAACAATAGTTACTGAATGTATTTACCTATATTTTTTTAAAAGAACCATTAACATATTTACCTATGTTGTTTCAAATCAAAAACAAAATAATGTTATTGTTTAATTGTTAATGTTTGAACACTATTTATTTTACAATCATTTTTTTAATGATAGCTATTCCTAAACCTTGGGTTTATTTATAATTAAATATTAACAATGTGGTAATTACATTAATTAGCTTTTAAAAAACATTTAATCAATCAATTTCATGTGATAATGTGAGTACCTACCTAATATTGAAATCTGGGATGTTTTTTCCTAGAATCGAGGATTTTTATTTCGCAATTCACAGTTTATAATAGGTATTGTATAGTATTAACTATTATTATAGTTCTGTGCATTTATTGATTTTACCTATGTATAATACTGAATTAATCATCGTAACAATATACGGACATAAATCGTTAACTTGCGTTTAGTCTATACTCTGTAGATAAAGAAAAATAGAAATTGATTAGGTACTCTATGTTAATGTGTATAGATTCAATACACTTATTTTGGTGGGTTGGCAAAGCCCCCGCAGTAACTAAAAGTTTAATATAAAATGTGTAGTACGAAAAAATTATATTTTAGCCTCTGCAGAGGTGGCCAGCCGCATCGCTAATTGCTATAAATATTCTTACCAAAAATGCCTCCAAAATACGTGTTTCAGCATTAAAAAAAAAAATTATTATTATACCGTGTCTCAAAACAATAAAAAACCACAGTTCATTAATTGTTGTTTTCTAGTTCTATCACATAAATAACAACTATCTAGGTATTTTGTAAAATTTTAATATGTAAGTACATTCTTCAACTTTCAAGTCTAGACCAGGATTCATAGCTACGTCGTACGTAGTGTCATGCGAGGGCGTGGTAACTAAAGCATGGTTACAACTTACAACAGGTAACCATATTGGTTTAGATCTGTAGTCAATACTTGGTATACTTGGTTATTAAATGATATCAAAAAAGTAACGTTCGTTAAATAATATAAAATATAATATTGTTTTATGAGATCAGGGGCGGACTGGGCCGGCGGGATACCGGGAACTTTCCCGGTGGGCCGCTACTCAAAAATAATTAGTTACCTATTATTATTTATTTATAACAAAATCAGTAGGTATAAATATAAATTATAAATATTTTGTATTTTCATATCATAACTGTTGAGTGTGCAAAATGTTTATATTATATTTGGTGTTAAAGATTTTAGATTTCGGTTCAGCTGGTTGACCAGCCCCTCGGCATCAATGCATAAACAGAAATTATTATTCATAACTACTAGGGTGTGAATTTGAAGATAAATTGCATTTTTTTCTGGATTCTCTTAAACATTGCTTTCCAATCAAAAAATGTATTTCATACATGAAATAATTTAAAAATTAAATTTTTATTTAGTATTTTTTTAACTTTACTGATTTATAGAACATTTTTTTGACGTTTTTATGACATTTTTATCGTTTGAAGGAATTTTTCGTAAATTTTATGAGTATATATACAATTTTATAAACACTATTAGCTTAAGTTCCTTCAAGAAATTTAATATAATTAAAAATCATTTTTTCTTACTAATATTTCTATTTTATTACGTTTTATTTTATTTTGTTTGCTCCTATGACTTCAGTTATACAAAACAACACTTGCCAATTCTAACTGTCAAAGTTTTTTATTCAAAAATATTGATTAGCTTCTGATTGAAAAGTGATTATAATGAAACACAATATATGACGACTAACGACTAATGACTATACCTATTTAAGTTCTATTTTATTTTCATTTAAATTGGCTTTTCATTTTTCTGGGCATTTTACTAAGCTTTGTAATATTGTTACTGTGCATAAAATCGTATTTTTAAGGCATTGTTTTTTTTATTGCATTTATATCCATGCCCTATTTATAACTTAATATGACTTTATTCTACAGTCGATTAATATATCCACTTCTAGCCAGCCAGTATTTACTTAATATAACTAACATTAAATTGTACACAATAAAAAATATAATATAAATATATTGTACCTACATAATAGTAAAATATAAAAGATAATTTGTGATAATTTGATGGGAATTAATAAGCTGATAACTAAAGGTACAGTTTCGTACGTTCAATGTAACGTCCTTAATTCAAAAAAGTGAATTCTTGAACTTCTTTTTTATTTTATTGTAGTGTACTAGTGTATCGTTTGATGATTTTGTAATATTTACTTATCTATTTGTTGTTTAAAATGGAAACTAAAATAAAGAGTGGGGTTGAGAAAATCAGAGAGAGAGAGAAGGATACTCTTAGAAAAATCAAGTTAAAGTAGTTTAAACGAACCTATTTTTTTCATCCGTTATGGATCACTTATAGAGTAGGTAATATAAAAAGTGATATATACATAATACTGTGCAGTACATTTAATTAAGATAAAATACTAAATAGGTACATTGAGTATCTTAAGTTGTCTCCTGAGGAAATTAAAAATGAGTAGGTGGAGGATGCAACCATTATTTGTCAAAACTTTGGTACCATATTTAAGTCTTATATTTAGTGATGACGACATTTTAAGGGCCGGTCAAAATATAAATTTCCCGGGCCGAATAGTTGCCCCAGTCCGTCCCTGTATGAGATTATTATTTTCTTCATGCAATTAATAAATTATCATAATGATGCTTTTACCAATATATGACGATAGGCGTACCAACGATATTTTATCATTCACTATATTATATGGTACTTACATAATATAAATGCATTTAAAAACCATCGAGTGAGCTGCAGTATAATAATAATATGTAGGTAAGCCTATTGCGTGTTGGTATTGTTATTCATTGTAAATGGTCTCCAGTCTCCACTCTCCATACTATATAATATTTTAAACATAATAGGTATAATATTATGTGTAACACTTATAGTATCACAAAACACCGGCCAATATTATGTTATTATAGGTATTCAAAGTTGTTGTGCTTTAGAATTGTTTTATGAAAGACGTGAATAACGATAAATATGTGAAAGTATTCAAAAAGAAAACAGAACAAAACACAACACAACAGATTCGATTTACGCAATAATTTAGTATCGTACTGAACCCGACAAAAAAGAAAAATCTTAAACCAAAATAAGAATATTTTATTTAAAGAATGACAATTTAAAACATGAAAGTAATAAAGTAGAAATTATAATACAAAGGATAATCCATTTATATTATACGTATAAACAAATGCGTACTTACCAAAATTAAAAATTTTTTTTTTTATATATAATTCGAAGTCGTTACAAGGGACATAATTTGAAAACATAAAACATGTATTCTGCTGCCTACTTTTTTAATCGTCATTAAGTTTTTCACTTTTATAAAATATTATAAAAAATAGTAAAAATATAATAGTTATTTTTTGATGAAAATTTCGTTTTTTAATCACTTAAAATAATGTAAAAATGTATTTTTTAAAAGTAGATAGTTTTAGAAATAATGAGAGTTTTACTACTACCTAATAGGTATAGGCAGTGGCGCCGGATGAAATTAAAAGTGGCAGTTAAAATAGTTAAATAAATTGATCCTTCCAATATTTTTATAATTTATTTACCTATTTATATTTAAATAATTTAATGACATTCCTGTGTTTAATATAACTATAGCAGAAAGACTTGGCTGTATACTCTATAATTTTACTCCAACCCAATTTTCAAGGTAGTTTAAAATATGAACGAGCTGTACTACGTGTTTGTTGCCACTGCAGGGTATAAGTATATATTTTATATTTTTAACAACTCTTTTTTTTTTTCACTTGATAATAATAATATTATAGTGATGGGTCGAACGCTGATTTTTTAAATCGAACCGAACTTTAAATTATTTTTTCGAACCCGAACCGAACCGAACCGTAATATTTTCTACCGAACCGAACCGAACCTAGAATCATTTTAAGTCGAACTCGAACTCAATACTTTTTATCATGTACATTGTACCAGCCTACAAATTAAATCAACCACAATTATTAATTAATATTTAGTAATAAATTACTATTGTATTTAAAATGTTTGTATTACCTACCTATTCTACATTTAAACTTTTAAAGTTTTAAGTTTTAACGTTGAATGCCGAAAATCAAAACCACTGAACCAGTATTTTGTTGTCTCGTAGCTTATAAAATAATAAATGAGTACTGACTAGTGACTACTGAGTACAATATGACGATGCAATCAGTACTTTATAATAATAAAAAAAAAAAAAAAAATAACTATAATTCACAAGTATAGAATGATTAGAATTTAGAATGAAGTTGTAAACATGTTTTTATTAACAGGCTATAGCACAGTCGAGGTATCGGAGTATTATCATGGGTTTACCCAAAATAGATTTTAACTTCTACAATAAATATGATAAAAATAAAAATAGCATTACATATTATTATTATGAATCACGGATATAGATACTATGGTTGCACAACGAGCAATAATATAACGGAGCCAAATGTTCTTATCAAGTTACTTATATAGTTATATACATATATAGTATCCATACAAAAAAAGTCGCGACATACTAGCGCTCCACAGTGGCTAGGTAACCAGGGTTGGTTACCGTAACTTAGTAGTGGTTGTAGAGGGTGCCCGTGAAACGCGACTTTTTGTCAGACTTGATAAGAACATTCGGTGCCGCTCGGCGCTGTGATCCAATATAGGCCGTCGTGCAACCATAGTATCGATATCCGTGTTATGAATGTAGGTACCCCCGGCCTCTATGGGTGATAAACAACTTAGCCATTGGTTATCGGAGGGGGGTGTAACGGGCGAGGAACAATAACATTATTATTATAAATAATACATGACGTGCCATTACAGCTATAACTTTCTATCGCCAATAGTCTAATTATTTCTTAATAACCATTATCAATTTTTATTTATTTTTAAGTTTGAACTATCGTGGCCAATAAGTCTTTTTAGAGACAAATATTTTCAAGTTCGATTTTCGAACAGTAAGAGATGCTTGATAGTTCGGTTCGAATATTTTTCATGCCGAGTTCGAATTTCGAACCGAACCGAACATCAAGGGTTCGGTTCGGTTCGGTTCGAGATTCGAACAGTTCGACCCATCACTAAATAATAACAATAATAATCATAATACATAGATAGGTAATAAGTAATAACGCACAATTTGCACATTTCTTTACTGAAAACTTTCATTTTTTATTGCATATCAGGCGCGATAATATTATACAAGTGACATATTTATATTCATTTGTACTCAGATACCGAATACCGTGTTGTAGGTAGTAGGTATATATACTATATAGTATATATTTTCGTGTGTATTTACACGCTGTATAAAATAATATTATACGACCATCACGACGGTATACGTTATTATGCATAAAATTGTGTGAGTGAGTGCACTTCCAGCATCGTGGACCTCTGGGGGACTGCGGCTTATGATATTATTTGACAATTTTGACGTGTCTCTTACCGAGCGATGCAGTTGACACAGAATAATAATTATATGACTATACACCGGAACACGATAAGGATTACGTCGATACGTCCGAATAGTTTAATATTTGATCGCTCATATTATTATTATCACTGCCGTTTGACCTTACAATAATTATGAATTAATAATAATATCTGTTGGGCATGATTAAGCGGGCGAACATTAGGTTAGATAGGTACCTACTAGTAGGCTAGTAGGCGTGATAATAATATCGATATTTTCACGTTATATCATATTAGAGTGGTCCGAATATTCTTTATCTCGGATTTCCCGTTCACTAAACAAGATCGGACGAGAGCTTCGTTATAAAAATATTAGATAAAAATATCTAAACTATTTTACGCGTCAAAGCTTTTATTCTTTTTCCATGATACATTTTTAACGTCCTAACTCGATCGAATCTAATAATATATTATTCTTAACTTTTTTATCCACTCGCTTCGCTAATAATAGTTTTATCATCTAACCTAACTTAACCTAACCTAACCCAAATTAAATTACTCACGAAATCGGACAGTTTGAATTTATTTGGTGTTTTCATTTTTTTAATCTTCCAGTTTTGAGTTTGATACTGTTTTGACGCATTAAATCGAACTGTTCGGAAAAACCAAAACTTGATTACGTTTAAAGTTGTATTGTATTTTAAAAACTTGTAAGAGCTTTATAATTCTTACAATCTATGTTATTCGCAGTTAGCATATTATTACAGCAATAACACATTTTTATTTATATAATGGAAATATAAGTAGATACTGTTCTGTAATTTATCATGTCCCTTAAAAGTAAAAAAATTGTAATCCGTTTAACTAGCTATATATTCGTTTGGGTAACAATAATAATATTATATTTTAATAACTGCTGTGGGCCCAATCACGTCGGCCTGGCTCAATCAAATATTTACAGTGTCTGTATATTATAATTATATAGGTGCCAACTGCCATCTACAGCTATATATACCACAAGATTATTATCTCGCTTACCTTTTAACACGTTTTCCAAGCACGGTAACCGATCCAATTTGTCGATTGTGACTTGTTCCTGATGCTCGTCCAGCACGCTGTCCAAGTGCTCTCTGAGGTGATTTTGAATGTTTTGGCTAACTCATACAGCGCACCCGTTACTAGAGCTGCCGTCTGTTCTATAGTGCCCGACACGAACTCGAACATATCTAATCTCACTTGTTTGTCGGCAACATCTGCGGGAAAATATAATAGAACATTAGAGTATAATACAACCATCGTGATTACATTATAATTTTATACGGTGCACAATAGGTTTGTACAGTGGCGTAGCCAGGGGGGGTTTAGGTGTTTAAACACCCCCCTTTGACATTTTCCTCCCTAATAAAAATATAATTTATAGGGTTTGGGACTGCTCGCATTATTTTAGATAAGTTATAAATTTGTCTTATGAAATTTTTTAAATGTTTGATCAAACAAAGTTTGAATTTGCATATTTTAGGAAAAGTGTACAATTGAACGATTTTTCGCATATTTATGCATATTTTGAATTTTTCTAACTTAAATGTAGGTACATATTATACAATTGTCGGGAAAAATCATATTTGGATAACATTGAAAATATCTTTAAAAATATTATGTTTGGTTAGGTACAATAGGCTCTAATTTTGAGATTTGGGCCCTAGCCTAAAACCATACTATATTATAAAATTGAATTAAAAAAATTTAGTAAATGATTGGGAGGGCTGTTTAAGTTGTTGGTGGAGCGTGGCTATACGGTTTGCTATATTTTCGCATACTTATGATATGTAAGATTTTATTAGTCTCTTTGTGAAAAGACTGTGTTAAAACTATAATTAACATCTAGATTCTAGATTGTACGAAGAAATGAAAATCAGTAGATACGTGTTCGTTTATCACGGTATTCGCATATCACGTTATTCGTTATTAGTCATTACATATTTATTAACCTTGTATTTTATGCCAGTATTTTTAAAAATCAAGTTGTTTTATTTCACAATAGTTTAAAAATGTCCAAAACATGCAATATAGTGTACTCCGTCTATCACATTAATCAATATAGGTACCTAGCTGGTACCTAGCTGGTACCTGTATTAAAATTAGTAAGCCCATGTATAAATTTTTTTTGTTTATATACTATTACTTATATTTTAGTTTTTTACTACCAAAATTGTAGTATGTTTTATGAATTTTTCAAAATATATAAAAAATGTAGCTGTATATAGTTAAGATTTTTTTACAACTTTGACTGCATCATAGTTCGATAATATTTAGTGAGTGCAACAAGTCAAGTCCCGAACTCTAAATTTATTTATATACGAAAACTGTAAAAACTTGGTTTTAATCTATACTTAAACACCCCCCATTTCATAATCCTGGCTACGCCACTGGGTTTGTATATACATTATACAGGGTAATTCGTCAAGCACGCTCGTCTCTAAATTTTATACCCCCTCAAATTATTTGTTTTTACTTATTTCAGATGGTTTTTCAGAAACGTTTTTGGCCGTTTTGATTTTCCAAAAATCAGGATTTGTATATAAACGCATAATTAATTATGTAAGGATAAAAAAGCACTAGTAATACTTTCGTATGCTCGCGAATACGCACTATTCACTTTGAACGCTCGATGAGAAATGAAGGGGACAATATTTCCAAGTCTTTCAGTAAAACGGTTATTTGGCTCGACGAAAATATATAGGTATAAGGTATCTATTTATGTTGTTTCTTTTTTCAATTGAATATCCATTTGAAAAATTGCTAAATGTACCAAAAACACGGCTTTCCCGAAACTAAGGGACGTGGGAAAACGCACACACCTGGCAATTGGCCAGACTTACTTTGATGCAGTTTTATAGATGAAAGAGTGTGTGGTCTGCTTGAAGAGATCGAGATTATCAAGAATGTCGTTAAAAAAATATATTTTATCCAACTATTAGTCTGAAATATATATATACATACATATAATATACATTATTATTTTTATTTATATGACACGTGTCTGTATAATAAACTAGCCTTATTTTAGGTTTGCTCATAAAAAAAGTCACCCCAAACCGTGCTTTTATAATAGTACTATATAAGTAATATATTTCTTGTTAAAACATGCCAAAATAGTTCAGTTTGAGTAAAATTCGAAATAAAAATATTCATAATAATTGAAGCTATTGTCGTGACTTACTGTGGTTAATAAACTTAGAACACTGCTTATGAATAACAAAATAAACTTTATTTCCCATACATATCAATCTTACAATGCAGTAACCGATCAAACATTACTCATACATTGCACAAAAACAAAACTACCTACCTAACCTATAGTTGTGATGACCGATGGTATATATGCAGACATGTGAACATACCTACCAAACACTGTATTATGATGTGAATTTGAAATATTTATTTTTTAGTCGTAGAACCTATATAAATACTGGTCACAGAAATATAAACAAATTTTTTTTAAATGTCTTGCTTGAAAATATAGCGACGCACGCGATGGGCGAGGGAGAACCCCTTTTCAATTAAAAAGTATGAATTTAAAATTATTATGAAGTAGGTATCCAATTGACTCAAATACAACAATGGTTTCTGCTGTCAAACAATTGCTAAAAATATAACCTCCTGTATATTTTATTAAAAAAAAAAAGTTTTTAGGGAACTCGTTTAAACTTATTTTTCAGTTTTTATATTATGCTCGATCAAGATGGTACTTTACAAGAACACGTTGTTTTCCTGTAACACTCTTCTTAGTTAATATAAAAATTTGAATATAATAATGAATATAAATTCAAATGTTGCTTGAGATGGTAGGTACACTAGCTATGTACCTACACAGTTGCGATAGGTATATAATATAGTAAGTCCTTAACAAGCGCACCTACTTAACTTTTTACGAATTCGAAAACACTTAAATCTGATACTCTACGTAGTGTTATTTTTTTGTTACTATTATAATATTACAATTATTATTCTACGTCATGAAAAAAACCTCATTTGTTTATGCCTGGAAAATATTGCGTTATGACTTAATTTTCATACTCGACTCATTTACATGTGGCGTGCAGAGGTTTTCTCTCCGCATACAATTAATACCGAAGAAATTAGTGGTTTACAGTAAACACTGGTTAGTTGAGTTTGTTTCAGTAAATTGCAATCCTGAACAAATGATTTTGTTTTATTATACAAATAAAAAAAAAACTATTTATAAATATGTTTTAAAATATGGTAATATGTACCTATATAGTGTTATGGAACACAAACGGGACACAAACATGCACACATATATGACAGAGGCGGAACTAAGAATTTTTACGCCCGGGGAAAATATTAAAATTCTTCCCAATAGGTAAATATAATAAATTCCAAATTAACCATATCACAATATCCATTAGGTACTCATAACGCATTATACATCAACAACAAACCCTGATACTATCATAGATATATAATAGTGTACTTTAGAAGTTCCAAGTACCCACGAATAATATTACACAATCACAAAAAAATAACTAAAATAGTTATTCTAGGTTTTTTATTATGTAATATCGTCCAAATTTGAAATTAAAATGACTATAAAAATAAAATGTGCTTGTGTATTTTTAGATTGTTTTTTAACAGAATTAATTACTTACATAAGATTTTGTTTTAAATTTTCAATCCTTAGATATAAAAGTTGAACATTTTATAAATTTTTAACTACAAAATAATTATTCAATTTTAAATTTTTATACATTTTGTAAAAATTCGACCTTTAAATGCTTAAAAAAAAATTGTTCCTATGTATTTTTAATATTTTTCAATTAAACTTTATATTGTAACAATATATCAGGAGCCTTGTATTCAATTTTTACACTTTTTGGCCCAACAGATAAAAATTTACTGATATTTATAGAAAAAAAAACTAAGAAAATGGGAAACTGAAAATGTCCGTAAACAGCTCAAAAAGAGTCAAAATATTTTCAAAATTGTATGGTGTATAGAAAATGCTAATTTAAACATTCAGTAAAATTTTCATGTATCTACAGTTATTCGTTTTACAACAAAATAAGGAAATCGCTACATGAGAAATCGAGTGAATATCAGATGTTGTAAAAATTTGAATTTCAAACACTCATTAAAATTTAATTTGACTTTCTTGTAGACATTTTTTTTTTTTGATAAAAGTAGATAAACTTATGAGTAATCTTGTATTACATTTTCAAATTTTAGATTTAAAAAGAAAATTTTTTAATAATTCTTAACTCAAAATAATTTGCTAATTTTCGTGATTATTCCATATTTCGTCAATATTTGAACTTTAAATACTTATGAAAAAAATTGTGACTAAGGATTTTTAATATTTTTCAACTGCTATAATTGTAACAATATAGTAGTAGCCTTGTATTAATTTTTCAAGCTTTTTTACCCAATAAATAAAGTTTTATTGACATTCATAGAAAAAAAAAACGTTCAGTCAGCCTATGATATTACATACCTAGTATAGTTATTATTTGCTGATATTATTGTGAATAACGTAATTCATATATTTACCTATTTACGTGGACCCTTGTTTTGAATTTTAAATTCAGCTTTGGGGGGAGGGGGCTAGGGCCCCTCTGGAGCGATCCCTGATAGTTCAAAGGATAACAGTCCCTAGGGTTTGGTTTTCATAGACAAATTCCCTACTATAACCCAAGAGTGGGAACAAGTTTGTGCAGTCAGAAAAAATCATTAAAAAAACCCTGACATGGTCATAGTTATAGTAAAAAATATACATATAACATATAGGTAGTTTGAGTAAAAATGAATTCAACTAAGTAGTGTTCAGTTCATTTAGGAATATTACAGTCATAGTTAAAAATTATAATACAAATTTACATATAGTTTGAGAAAATATTAGGTATTTCAAAATAAATTGTATTCAATTAAATTAGGTATATTACAGTTATAGTACAAATATACATATAACATATACCTAAGTAGTTTGAGTAAAAATTAATTGAACTAAATTGTGTTCACTTCAATTAGGAATATTACCTACAAGCTACATTCAATATAGCTATAAATTATAATACAAATATACATATAGTTTGAGAAAAAATAAATTGTACTCAGTTGAATTAGGCACATTCCAGTTATTTGGTAGTTAACATACAAATATACATAACTTAAAGTCCAAATTAATAAAGCAAAAAAAGTTAAAATAATATTATAAATCAATACTTTTTATATTGTATTGTCCCATTATTCTTACTCATATTTCTAACTCGAAATAATTTTCAAATGTTCGTGATTTTTACCTAATTTGTCATAATTTTGTTAAAAACTTACGAGGGACTTTATTATACTACATTTTTAAGTTTTTAATCAAGTGAACATTTTTTATAGACATTAATATTTAAATAAACCTTGTCAAATCTCCGATTAATTTACAATTCTTATTTTGACTTACTTCGGGTTTTTCTATCTCCGAATCCGTCAATTGGAGATTACATGTGTGTTCTCCAAGTACCTATTTCCAACACCATACGTCGGTGTTCATAAATTTTTATTGAGGCATAGCAATCTTTTTTCGGACATATAAATATAATCTCGCCATTTTTCAGAATTTTCCTTTCTGTATAAAAAATACTTTTGGAAAATAGCTGCAGCTTATTTAAAAGATTTGAATTAATGAATTGTAATTGACTCATTTTTACATATTATATATTTTAAAACAGAAATACCTATACAATATTTGAAAATTGAATTTTATGATTAAAGTTAGAAAACACCGCGCTTTTGGGTATACACCTTTTTTCAGTTCTACTATTAGATAATATCGATGCGCAAATGATGTACGACCTTTTAAACGATCGATGCGCAATCGATGTATAATCCAAAAATCAAACGACGCGAAACTGTCTTACAAAAAAAGTCAAAAATAACAATAGCCATGCTCAAACGACAATCGGCGGTAAGTTCATGCATCTGCATGTTTTCTTTGCTACACATGAAAACAGAGATACAAATCCGTTTCATAACAATATGAAGTTTGATAGTGCATTTTTTCGGTGTTTCCGAATTGCAGACAAAGTGACAAAAACCATGTGAGTTGCGGACGAAATCTAAAAAGGTAACATACGAATTGCGGACACAAATATAAGATACTAATTGCGGATAATGTTACAATATTCACGTGGTTAAATCAGTAGAATATCATGTATACAGGCTGTTTTAAAAACTATGACGATAATTAATAATGACGATAATCTATAAATATTTTATAAACAATTTTTTCCTCAAAATTAAAACAATCAGTAATTCAACAACATTTTAAAAATATCGATTGCTCTTTTGCAAGACACGAATATTTTTAAACCCCACCTACCAATTTTTTTTTAGCTACTGTCATAAGTCCTGAAAAAGTTGAAAGGGAAATATTTGTGTCTACAACTAACGTAGTTTTTATTAAAAAAGCTCTGTACGCAATTAGTATTATGACAACGAAACTCGTGTCCGCAATTGTTATATTATAATTTCTAACCTGAATAATTCGTCCGCAACTAGTATGTGTCCCATTTTTTCGCATGTTTTGGGTGTAAAGGCATATTTGGAATATAATCGATATTTTACGGTCGTTAGTGCATATATTATTTCATAAAAACATTTTTTTAAGACAATTAATATTTGAAAAGTTTCTTGTTTCTCATTTACTTTCCCGTTTACAAAATTATAGTGATTTGATTTATTTTTATTCTACAGTGGGAGTGTGTGACTACCTAGTGTCCTAACTCCTAGTACCTACGTACCTATTTAGATTTTATGCGTTTTACGTAGTACCGTGGAAACAATATGTAATCGCTACCACTACCATCCTCCACCGTATAAAGTTCGTCGTCGAAACGAACCTACCTGCAGGCATGTACACGTGTGCAGCTTCTCGCCAACTATAATTTTGTACATTGGTACAAACATTTTTTCTCAAAAATGTAGTTGTAGACAATCACCGATCTTTCAAGTTGGAAAACATGAAATACCTAATATTTCGTTCCAAATATTTTCACTGTAGGTGCAGGGTAAGGATGTACACAAATTAGACGAAAAATGACTACCTAATAAATTACGATTTATAAAGATGACAAAGCTATTTGAACTTCACGAGTATAAATTGTATTTTTTATTTTATTAATTTTGACTGTGGAAATCTTAAATACATCATACAAATTAAATGGAATAAAATACTTTTAAAATGTATGATGGACTTATTCTTATTATTTTAAAACTTGCTCGTGATTTTACATAATACATATTTCGAGTGCATAATATTTAAAAATGTTAGGGCATATTTTCGAACTTTTTAGTGCATATTTTAATGCATATTTTGACAATTTTTAGTACAGTAATATTATATATTTATTGAATTACTTTGTTTTAAGAGTATTTGATACAGAGAGTATTCAATACAGATGTGACTACTGCAACGACTGCATTGGTATAAAAACAAAATGAAATAATAAATGCACCGAATATAGTTGGTTTTATGGAAAAGAAATTGCAATCATAATATTGTACGGGATTTTAATATAATGACTATAATATTACATTTTATACTATTTAAAAAACATAAGTCAGTTGACCTAAAAATAAATATATAACTTATCTTGATATTATAGTATTTAATTTTAATTTATTAATTTTTACTACAATTTATGTTGACTTAATACAATTGTGATTTATTTAAACCTCGACTATTTGTAATTGTATTGTACGAATATTATATATGTATTTGTATATTTTGTAGCCTTGTCATTTAAAGATTAAATTGTTCATTAAAAATTATTGTATTCAGATTATCAAAGTATACCGGGGACCAAACGTCCTATGGCTAATAAGTAATAATACTCTCGGGGACGAAACGTCCTATCTCAATAATAGATAGCCGATAGCTGATGTAGTGACCTGTAGGCTATGAAATAAGATATTATATTTATTTCTGTAATCGGTTTTGTCATCGAACATTATCGCCGTGTATTTAGTCGCAAAAGCCATATTATACGCATTTTTAGGTACCTATTAAGTATTAATAGTGGATCACGGCGGACCCGGTATAGGGTCACACGCCATACCGATGCCGAAAATTATTATTAATACAATTATTAAATTTGTTTATCGTCTGCGATACGATCGATGACGGTATGAATTAATATAGCACCACGATTTATATCATGCGGAACGTGGTATTATATTTTATTTTCGTAATATTTTAATAATCAAATAATATTTTATTTTTGTTTTGTGTACGAACCACGACTCTTGGTCATTAGTCATTACTCACGAGCGCACAATAATTAGTCGTACACAATATACAATATCACAACATGCAAAGTTATCGGTACACAAATATAAATTAATTGCTTTAGGGCCCGACGTCCATTAGATTACGAACTACACTTTATATAATGTCGTAAATCATAATGACAATCATTTATTGTACCTACCTGTACCTTTTTCCAATTAGTTTATTTTTCTATAACTTTAGTTCGGAATATTCCTACAATATACGCTCTCTAATTTGAAAAATATATAATAATCCACACAAATCGTCTGAACAGTGAACACACTGTCCACAATGTTTTTCTTCAGCTTTTCGCAAGTAATACAATTTTCTCTCGATATTTGTCTTTCATTTTTTTTTTCATTATTTATCACATAATTATATGGCAATTTATGAAACACGTCCGATAGAGTATTCCGTTCATATTATTCAATTTTTTTTTTGTGAACCCTTAGTGTGGTCGAAAACGTTGTGACAATAACCGACAACTGACAATACAGTTCACTATGTAATTTTACAGTTTTAAATCGCAAAACACCACGGTCTTTACGTAGGTAAATCTCTTCAGTTTTCACTATACTTCGAGTGCCCAAAACAAAAGTGGGTGAATTTAAATTATTAAATTATGAAAAATATATGAGCCATATATATCACCCATATAGGTACACCTAACCTACTGTAAAGCAGATTGACACCCACTCTCCCACCTTTTTTGGCCTTTTATTTAACTATTGAAGTAATCACAGAAGCAAAGAATGGAATAAAATACAAAATATATTATTGTGAACAAATGGTTAAACCTTAAACAATTTCAAATAAATTAAAATGATAAATGACAAATTATAAGCAAACAATAAGCTATACACTGTTCAGTTATCACACAGATATACAAAGTGGAAAATGGAAATAAATAAACTCATACTTGTACCTACTCATCTGTGTAATTAGTGATTCAATAAAAGCTTAAAATAGACGGATACAATAAATAAGAATAATAATATAAGATAAAAAATGTAAAATACTACATATAATAAAACTACAAAATAAGAATTACCTACCCTAATATTTATATTATCTGCACCTATAAAAATATACAATTCAGTTTTATAGCAGGCAGCATAAAATGTAATAAAGATCGCATAGTGGTGACCGCTGGTGTAGGCTATTGCCATATTTGCCATAAAGACCTGCACAATGTAGACTTTGTAGAAAATATAAGTCTTAACTAAAACTCAATATTATGGCCCCTGGGTAGTGGACAGTGGTACCCGTTATGTATTAATTCAAATTTAAATTTAATGTTATGTGTTGTATGGTAATTCTATAGTATCACTCTACAAAATCGTTAGATTCACAACGAATTAAGACAAAAGGCAGGCCCGGCCCAAGGGGTAGGCGATATAGGCCCACGCCTAGGGCGGTACTTAAGCAGAACTGTAGTAAGAGGGCGGCATTTTCAAAATACTGATAATATTATATTGTTAGGGGCGTAAAAATTTGATTTTGCCTACTTCACTATTTTCTATTGAGCCGGTCCTGACAAAAGGTATCTTAATTCGTGGATTTGAACTACCTATTACACATTTACATATTCAAATTTTTATTAAAAAATCCAGTCATTTGTTTTTACAATAAGGTTAGGTTAAGGTATATCCTTTAAAATTTCTTGTACAATTCAAAAAATTAAAAAATATCGAGAACAACTTTTATTTAAAATATATTTAAACATCTTACAATATTTTTTTAATTAGGTGAAAATAACAGGGAAATTCAACTATAGGTTGTACTCAACAAAAATTAGAAGTAGTAAAATAAATTAAATATAATTAAACACTAATCATACTATTTAATTAATATAAACTAAAAATTAATTTTATTCCATACACCACAAAAAGAACTTATACCAATAATATATTATGATTTTTGTAATTTCAAAGGTTTACAAACATAAGCTAGGGGGACGAGGTGGCCGAGCGGTCTAACGCGTCGACTGCGGCGCTGGCAGTCGCGGGTTCGACTCTCGACCACTGGGCGGCATTTTTCTCCAAGCAAGTCACGGTGTCCGGAGTACAAATGCCGCCATCCCCCACCCCGGGACATGGCAGAAACCTACGGGTGCCCCAATAAAAATTCTGCCACCACAAACACACTCGTGTACCAACCTACCCAATCTAAAAACCTACGGTTCCCTCCACACACCCAATGGCCCATGTTGCCGCGGGTTATCCAATAAAAAAAAAAAAAAAAACATAAGCTAGGTACATTAATCTATAAAGGAATAATATTTAATTTTAGTAAATTAAAATGTGTAAGTTATTATGAAGTTAAACTATGTATTTTAAATTAAAAATCATTAAATTACTTAATTGTTGATTTTAGATTTTTCTAAATATTAATTAAAATATTAAAATATTAATCAAAATAATCAAACAGCCCTAGGTACACTTACCTTGTTTACTTTTTTTTTTTAAACAAACTATCGGGTGGCATCTGTGGCCATTGTACGTAACCATACATTTTATATAATATATTCATGCAATAAACATTTTTCATTTTTGAAATTGATTTTCTGTAGAGTACATTACCATGTTTATATTTAATATTTTTAAAAAGGAGGTGACAAAGTCCCCGTGATAAAAAACAAAATTTTCAAACCCCCCCCCTATTGAAAATTCCTGAGTACGCCCCTGTTCATGCATTACATAATACTATAATAATACAATTTTCAGGAAAAACGGATAAGAGAAACAAGTAGGTACCTAAACCTATATAGTTTACTGTTTTTAATGTGTTTGGATCAAGGTGGGATTAAGGCTAATCTGCCTTGGTTAGGATATTAAAATCTTCTTTAAGCTTAGCAGCCGCATAGGGACATTACCAGAAAACCTATATAGGCTATAATAATATATCATATTTTAATTTATCAAGGATACGTTTTTACGGTTTTTTTTCTTTAAAAATAATGCCCATGTATAGGTGGAACTTCAAGGGTTAAATTTTAATTCACTGCAGCTTTATTTTGCCATTTATTGAGGTTGTACAGTGTCATTATAATTAATATTAAAATTCAAAGCGTGATTATGTAAACGATTAGATCGCGTTAAAAAAAATTATAAAAATATTTGGTTCCAGATTCTGTTATATTATAATGTATTATCGAAGTATTTTTATGATCGATTATTTCAATAAAAATGACAAAATGATATTATAAAATATTTCTTCATCAAAATAATTCACTTCTAGATTGATCGTTTAGAGCGTTATTTTCGAATATTTTCCGAAACAGTACACCCAAATGACCAAGTTCCGTCTGTATTTTAAAAAGTATCTATAAAGTGCAATATTACTATAGGTACTTGTCATATTTTTATAATATTCCGTTGTAAATACTTATCATATGATATTCGTTCGTGTATCGTTTTATCGTACCGTCGTTAGTTTTTCCCATGTGACTTAAAATTATTTACATAGGCGTGCATAGGGGGGATGCCGGGTATGCCATGGCATCCCCTGCAGAGTTATCTCAACCATAAAGTTTTTAGTTGTAAATATTTTGATTATAAATTAGAAGTTGAACTAAGATAGTTCATAGAATCTTAGTTCAAGAATTTAAATATTTTGGTTAATTTTTTGTATTATTTTCTTATAATAAAATATTGGCAGTTGAGATGCAATCAAATATTAATTAGATTTCATAATTATATTTTCATAATCACCACCACAGGTACCTATAAATAATAAATTAGATTGCTAACTCATGATAATAATATATACATAGTTTAATTCAAAATTCACCGTTTTCGTGAGAATTGCAGGTTTTGTCACCAGAACATTTCGCAGGGCATGCACCAGTTGCCCCCAAAGTACCTTTTTTTATACCAATTCCCCACAATCTACCTAGAGCAAAATGTACCAGTTGCCCTCATATGTAAATATATATACGATTACAATATATAATAGGGGAGGTAAATACACAAATAATAATTATAAATAGTACCTAATTATTATAACAAAACATAGTACTTACATGTTACATAATATTATATCTAATTTTTTTACTATTTTTTTTTTTGACAAATTATCAAATTGAATAATATGCCGCTTTTCATTATAATTTTATTATTTATTATGAATTTTTTCTATCACTTTATACCTACTATTTTTTTGTTGAAAATATTATAACATTGAATGTCACACAATTATAATATTTATTATTTTATTGACTATTGTATTCATATTATTTATTTAGTTATTATTATTTATTACAAAATACAATATTAGGTATATATATTTTTTTCTATCATTTCATACTGTTTTAAATAATTTTATTTATTATTTGTTTATTTACCTCCCCTATTTTACGGGATATATATTGTTATCGTGTACATATATTTACATATGAGGGCAACTGGTACATTTGGTTGAGGGCGACTGGCATATTTTTAAAATAACGATAACAGCCATGGGGGGCAACTGGTGTCTGGTCAACACCCATTTCGCAGGCCCCTGCAGTATTCCTTATTTTCATACTATAGGTACCTACGACTATCAAAAATAAAAGAATTTAGATTGATTAGATTATCATTTTTTGTCGTTATTATATTATTATAATAATATGATCAAATAAGGGCTGTAGGTTTTTATACTGTTGGTTCATTGGAATGAAATCACAGTACAAACTTTTCAAATTAAAATATCTAATAAAACCAATAAATGAGCTAAATAAAACGCATGTTAATTTCTTTCTCTATATATGGCAAGTTATTAATTGTACCTATTAAGAGGACGCCACACCCGCATGTGTTGTCTCCGTCTTACAAACGCGTAACATAACAAATTACGTCCACGGAAAACAAACGAATCGGCATCAAAAAGTGGTTTTAGAGTAAAAATACCTATAATAAAACTTAAAGAGAACAATATTTTGGAGGGAACCTCATCGGCGTTTTTAAAAATATTAACTATTAAAAAAGTTGTGGTTATTTAAAAAAATTAAAAAAAAGAGTTTTTGTGCCTTCAATATCTAGCTGTGTATTTAGATTAATACAAAACCCCGATGAGGTTCTCTCCGAAATATTGTTCTCTTTAAGTTTTATTATAGGTATTTTTACTCTAAAACCACTTTTTGATGCCGATTCGTTTGTTTTCCGTGGACGTAATTTGCTATGTTACGCGTTTGTAAGACGGAGACAACACATGCGGGTGTGGCGTCCTCTTAAGCGTTTTTGAGGAGTTATTTTTTGTTTTGAACTAGGTATGTTTAAAAATAGTGGCATACCCTGCGAAAAAAGTCTGAGCACGCCTATGATTATTTATACCTACGGAACGACCGCAGCGGCCTCATGTCGAAACAATATTATACTAATAAGTAATAAGTAATAACTAATGAGTTATAAGTTCATAACTTATAAGTAATAGCACTGTAACAGATGGATGCCTATTAGCTATATAGAGGACATAAAGTGACTATGATATCGACCATGCAATTAACGTTATCGTTTGCGAAGAAATAAAATTGAACGGTCGGACCTTCACCATCGGTTTCGTTGGATTTCCCTGGTTTCAATGTAAAATTATTGATGTTTGTCTATATATGTGCCACAGTGAGAAATATATTAAGGTGGTTCCACACGAGCCACATTCACCAAATTCGGTGGATATTCGATAGCTGGTGCAGGTGTTCACCGAATCCGAAACGCACAAAACAATTAAGTCCCAGAAAAATATTATAGGTATTTCAATATTGTATAAAAATAATATCACATAATGTAAATATCGTACTATTATCTTTAAATAAAACAAAAAAGGTATTTCTACGCTATTAAACCAGTCAGTCTATCAATAAGCGGAGACATGTCCACTATAGGTGATTTATTTTTTCAGTATATATATATATATAGGTACCTACCACGATACCATTTTCAATAAACTAGGTATACATATGTGGATCGATAGTTATTGACTATGGTAATAAATTGAATAATTGTTACGAGCACGACTGTTCAACATAGTACAGACCGCCGTCAGATCGACTGTCTAGTAAATATGTGCCATGTGCAGAGTATGTTACTGAATAATGGTTTGTAAAATTATGACACTTTACGACAATGGTATATTATCATAAGCGGAAATCCGGAGAAATTACTGGTGAAATTACACCTATAGGTGTATTTATTTCAACAAGACAATTTACAAAGTTCGATATACTACACAATTTTACCATGATTAAGTACGAAAAAAATTATGTACCTACCTTAGGTACTTTTAACATTTTAGAAGTGTTCTAAACAGAAATTATTAAGTTATTAATTTTTAATTTATTGTTATTACCGATGGAGGATTTAAGGGTTCGATTTAAGTCGGCAAATCCATAAGATTGCCATTCGTCTCGGTTTTAACAGCATGTCCCGGTGTACCGGCCGGTCATTCATTTTGTCCCGGTTAATGGAAGCCGAGAGAAAATATATAATTGAATATTGCATTATTTAATAATAAATTATGGGTCGGCGAGAATAACGTGTTATGTAGAATCAGAAAGTTCCCAGAATATTTTTATTGTACACAATCATTAGAAACCGGCGATTTATAGATAACTATTTTAGTTGTACCTACCTACATTTATAATTTATAATTTATGATCGTATTATATTGTCTAAATTTTATCTACATGGTTACAGGTTTATTTTTCATTCTATACGATTAGCCTTTACTAATTGAGCCATTAGGTAGTGATATAAAATATAAATCCAATTTCTTTTTCCTATCTTTGTCAGTATTGTTCGGGATTGCGCGTGTACGACGTACGTAAAGGTACGGTCTGCAAGGCGCGACCGGTCAGCGCGACATGTCGTCAATATTAGTTTTAATGGAAATCGTATAGTCTGGATATACATACAAATAGTATACATGTATACGATGGAGAGCAGACTACAAGAAACAGATTCAGTAAAATCGAGTGAAACCAATATTATGTATAAACCACATTAAGAATGAAGTGATTCTACGTGAATAAACAAAAAGGACATTCGGTGAACTACAGAACAAGACAACGTCTCAAAACCAGCATAAACTATACATACCAGCACAACGTCTCAAGTCGTCTAATAATATATTATACATCTGAACTGATACTGTTAAATTGCATACCATCCGTAATATGCTATAAAATAGGCATAGGCGGAAATTGGGGGGGCTTGAGGGGGCTTAGCCCCTTCAAAACGTGCAAACAGAAAAATTAGCCCCCTCAAAAATAATATAAGTGAAATATTAATTTCAATTAAATATTGTTGCAACGCAAATAAAAAAAAAAAATTGGAAAAAATATCTGGTGTGTTCGTATTTCTGTTCAATTACCAAAGCTCATGGCGTAATAAGATTTAAAGTAGATAAAGTTTAATCTGGTGTTATGGTTCCACCACAGAATATTATTATAATATATTATGTTATTATGTAGTTGTCAATTTAAAGAAAAGGTTTTTAACTGATAGTCTTCAGATGGCTGAAGCTGTAGACAATTTCATCAACTTAGATTTTAAAAAGAGTGATTTTTGTATAAGGTTTGTATAAGGTAATTTTAGTTAAAATTGAATATAACTGAATTCATAAATATTATGACCTGTGGGTTCAAAATAGAATTTTTATAATTTATTTATTTTATATATTGTAAGTTATTCTTATTATGCTATTACTATATGAAAGATAATTGTTTATTGTCAAGAGCTATTGGATGTAAAATCTATAAAGTGTAAGTGTTCAATCAGAAATGTACGTTGTGAAAAACTATATACATTTTTCAACTGGCAAAAGCTGTATTAGTTTAGAAGATTTTACTTCAGTAGGTACTTCCTAATGATTGATATATCCAAACATATATAATCTTATACCAGTTTCACTTACTTTCCCCATAAGTTCATCTATATGTGAATATAGTTTTTCAGCAATGAGAAGAATACAACATGGTTGAGGTCATCTATATTGCAAAATAGATTCAACAATTTAGGTATCATTAGTATAGAAAAGATATTTCCGAAACAATTGATAGAGAAATCATACTGGTCCATTTGCAAAAAAATAGATATATTACCTATTTTAAAATAAATATTTTAATATACCTGATAACTAGATAATAAGGTTGTTACTGTAAATTAATATTTAATAATTTTGTTTGTCTTTAAAATTTGTATAACTTATGTTATCTTTCTTATATATTTAAAGTTAAAATTCAAGTATATGAACGAGTAAATGTTTGACACTTATAGTATGTTTAAAATAAATCATGCTTAGTTTTGGATGGTGTTTACTGTAATATTATATTTTCAAGTGCTAAGAAAGGCTTTGATATGCAGTAAAGTATTTTTTAAATATTAGCCCCCTCTAAAATTATGGCAAATTTCCGCCTATGAAAATAGGTTACCTACTCAATAGTAAACCAATTCAGCCCAATCCCAACAAAGACCAAAATCAACAGGAGCCTTAAGCATTAAACCACGCAATACATTTCTAAGGCGGTCCAGTTGCTTCCTCACATCTCCTACGAATTAGTGTCAAGTTTAAACGAGTTAATAGGCGCATTATGTCACCATCACGTCATATACAAGTATATTTTACACTTAATTTTCAATAACCAAACCATCAAGACCTTATTACTTACACTTTAAGATTCATAGACGCTGTTTGAAATCCCGGTTTCTGCCAACGGCGCGGCGAAGACCAGTTAACACCAAACTAACCGACAGAAGACGGAATTAATAAAAAAGAAATGGTCACGGCTAAGATCTTCACATCTGCCATTCAATTTCGAAGCCAGAAAAAAAGTCAAAAGGTGTTATTTGGTACATTATCCAAAAGCGGACAGAAGCATGATCGCCCACAATTCAACACAAAATTAACCAGGAATGAGAATACAGTTATTGAAAATCTATTGTTTTTACGGCGCATAAACAATAAACATGACACTATTCGGTTTTCTATGAAAAAACATAATTTAATAATAGCAAAACGTTCATTGTTTCAATCAGAATCTAGTGCATAGAAATAATAATGAGATTTTTAGAGTCAGTTCTATAGTGATTAAAAAATGTGATCAACTACTTAATACTACAATTTATTTAAGTCTAAAAAATAAAATGACAAATAGCATATTATACTATAATATAAAAACCAGAAAAACACCAAAAGAGCTCAACAATTTCGTTAATCTATACTAAGCTCCAGAGAGATTATAATTTTACTAAGAAAGTGTAGAAAAGAATGCCAAAAAATACTTAAATAACAATATTCGTTGATATTGTCTAGACCTCTCTATGACTGTATCACAACTAGTGACAAGTTGTAATATAATAATATACAAAAAGTTTTCATCTCCACCGAGAATAGAACACGGGTATTCTTACTGAGATTTCGAAGAATTATTGCCTTTAGGAGAAATTTCTGAAAAACTATTTGGTAATTTTAAGAAAGACTTCTTCTATCCACCATAAAAGTATACGAGCGCGGGAGAGGGTTGATATGACGTTATGAAACTTTTGGATCTCCATTACTCTCTGTATATTCTGAAAAAAGCGATTACATACGATGCAAAACAAAATCGTGATACTGAGGGGTTTGATGGGCTTCTGGGACGGTAATCTTTACATTTTATACCTACTTGCTGCAACTACGATAAGATCGTTGAATTCTAATAGTATTTCGATAAGAGCTCGTATATAGTTAAATAATATTTACAACACTTGTTTAAAATTTAATGACTGGAGTGTTGTTGTTCGAACACAGACGCGTTTTCGCTCCACCGTAGTTTCGGCATATGTCCCCAAAGCTGCGCCTCGGATGCCGAAGCTCACGGAGGTGGCTTACCCCCTCCTCGGCCGTCCAGCTCCTGGCCGTTCGCCGCCGTAGGCTGTGCCGCCTCCAAGTCGTGTGTCTTTTCCTGGCGGTCGAACTTGGCGCATGTCGCGTCCGTCGCCGCTTGCATGGCGTGCCGCTCTGGACCAGACGCGTTTTATTGTTAAGTCGTCCCGTCTATACGTTAATAAGTCGTCGTACCGCTGATCGGACGACGCGTCACGTTTATTGCAATGCCGAGGTACGTGCCACCCTCGTGTGATCACGAAGTGTGGTAGGCCACATTAGCTGTGATCACAGTACCTACGCATAGGCGTGTTCAGACTTTGGTAGCCGAGGGGGCACAGCAAATTTTTAAATTGTAAGACCTAATTTTTTTTTTAGACATGAAGAAACATTAATTTTTCATGTTATAAAATTCACAATGGTAGGAATATTTTTTAATTATGATAAAACAATAAAAAATATATTTAAAACTAAATTAAAAACAGATACATAATACATTTTTGATATAATTTATTGAAATAAAGTGCTTATAAATCCATTCGTCTATTATATGGTTTTAATACTTTAAAAGTCTCAATGACATCATCAAAGTTAATATTTCTTAACAGTTCTTGCTCGATACTGATGGTTAATAAACCATCCAGGCGATCTTGATTCATAGTGCTCCTCAGTTTGTTTTTTATAAAACTTAGTTTGGAAAATGTCCGTTAACATGAACAGCTTGTAACTGGTATAGTTACGAATATTTTAAAGGCTTTGAATACATTTGAAAATAAATCCTCTCTACCATGAACTGTAAGCCACTTAATCCATTCACCACAGGTTTTTCCTTTTGGATTTGGATCACTTTGTTTAAAATTTTATATCTGTGATCAGAAATTAATAAATGCGTAACTAAAAAAGTTACAATCAAAATCTATGGGTATTAGGTACTGCAGGGTACACACCACACAAATTTTTTTTTATCCTGACATGATTTTATTGGAGGCACAGTCGGCCGGGGGGCCAGTGCCCACCCGGCCCCTCCCGTAAACACGCCTATGCCTACGACCAAGTTTACATTTCGCGTTTTCGCTGTCGCTATACGCGTCCGGTGTGTAGTGTGAAGTAGGTAAAAGTCGCGTGTGAACACGCCAACTGTCCGTCGGTTCCTTCGTGATCGACTTCCGACGATGAGTGATACATCCCGTTGTCGCTCCCGTTATTTACGCCGTGCGCGTGTTTTTGTTTAACACTCCGCGTGATCGCGAGTGGTTGCCGATTGCCGTGGCAATTAAACACATCAGTAGGTGCTCGTTTTCGCGACACCCCGCGTTGAAATTTAGTTATTTTTTGATCTTTATAAATTTGTATTAGTTGATTTAATAATTGTTGTCGTCTTTTTAACTTATTATTAATATCTATATATTATATAATTATATTATATCTTATATTAATATCTCAGCAAATATTTAATCATAATATCATAATATTTAATCATAATTATGCCCTTGCGATGTTGAAATTTTAATAAATAAATAGGTAGTAACTGTGTTTAAACAGTAAAATGTTTTTAGGGGAATTTACGTAAGCGTAATACAGTAGCAAAATAGTTTTAGGGGAATTTACGCAAGCGTAATACAGTAGCAAAATAGTTTTAGGGGAATTTACAAAAATTTAGGGGAGTTTCGTACGCCCTGGTATAACTCCAATGTGTGCCTTGCCCGTTCATAAAATTATGTTATTATTATTGCAACAAGTGTATCTACGTTAAAATCTTGAGATAATATGTGAAATAGTAATTTTATATTATTTACTAGTGTCTTCAGCTATGTAGTTTGACAAAATTATTGATCAGTATTATTATTATTATTATCATCATTGTAAATCGTAATGTCATATTTTGAGTTTGAGTCGCTCAAGGGGACGTTACAGTGACATTTGTTGTCTCCGTCTTACAAGTACGTAACATGGCAAATTTTACGCTCAGAAGAACACATTTATCTCCGTTAGTTTAAAAATTACAGCGAAATGAGCTCTTATAAAATTTAAAGTTGAGATTATTATCTAGACAATTTCATAGGTTTTTTTATTATATTTTAATTTTAGGGCAAGTTATGAGTATTTTAAGATGTACAAACAGTTTACAATTTTAAAATACATTTAACTCGCTTTAAAATTAAAATATAATAAAAAAAACCTAAGTCATTGTCTAGATAATAATGTTACCTTTAAATTGTCTAGGAGGTCAATTCGCTCTTTCAACTAACGAAGATAAACTTGTTCTGCTGATCGTAAAATTTGCTATGTTACCCACTTGTGAGACGGAGACAACAAATATCACTGTAACGTCCCCTTGAGTAATAAAGTACCTATGTAATAAAACGATTATGTTATTTGTAAGACAACTGTTGAGTTAGTTTTGAAAGCATTGATAACAAGAACAGTAATTTACATTAATTAAGTGGCTTTTCTTACAATAATAACATTTTATTCGTCAATGTCGTATTTATTTTTTTAAGTTATTTTATAACTAGCCGACTCCGTGCACTTCGTTGCTCTATAAATTATACTTTTAGAAATTAATTAAAAAAATCTTTTATATCAATAACTATCGCAGTAAATATTTTAAAACAATTAATTATAATAATACCGTATAAGATGTACGCGTAACCAATATGCAATAGTAAACAAAAATATCAATCGTAAATATCAAAATAATTTCTTAAATGTTTAATAAAAAAAATGTAAGGTAAAATTATTGAAATAACTATTGACTTATATTTTAAGTTGGACCAAATCACAAACATTGAGCATAATCTTATCAAAATCGGTTACATAGGTTAGGCATATATGCTGGGCATCAAGGTTTATAAATGTTCACCACGCCACTGGGGGGAGCCCCCCTAGGCCAGAGCCCATAGTGAAATTACGGGTTGAATTAAACCATTTCATGTATATCTACAGTGCCTTATTAAAATATTTATCTAATGATTTTATATTAAACATCATTATTATACCCAAGGAATACCAGCTTCTATGGTTCTATTATAAACTTGAATGAGATCTTCAAAAGTCTGCCCATATCTAAAAAAAAAAAAAAAATTTTAGTAGTACTTACATTCTATTACTATATAATATATTATGTACATAGTTTCTTTACCGGCTCAAATGGAAATCTAAAGACCAATACGGTGGTAAAAATATTCTGCCAATAATTTCAGTGTACTGAGTAATAACATCAGAAGGTGTTGGTCCGGAAAAAAAATAAAAATCCAAAATTCCGCCAATTACGCGATAAGTAATTGCAGGGGCAGGCTGCAATATAATGTCTGCAGGAGGTAATATAGGTATTAAATATATATATATATATATATATAAAATATTATAAATACATTTGATTGAAATGTATTTTGTGAAATAATTTATGCACAATTGAATAATGAATATAAATAAATGTACTATTTAGTATTTTTGTGTTAAACAGCATTTACACTTACCCATAGCATTGCTTTTAAATAAAAAAAACTCCATGACTCTTTCCAGATTTTTCCATTAATAAATAAAACGGATGTGAGCCATAGCCATTGATCTAAAATTAGCATTAATATTACATTAAAACATCAAATTATTTAAATTGTTTTTCAGCCCTAAAAATAGGTAACCTTCTGGAGGGTGAATCTCTCAATAGTAAACACTTTAAAGTCATTTTATCAAAAAGTTTGAACGTTTATAGAAATATATTTATTTATTGCATAATTTTAAATAATTACAAAACAACATATTTCAATACAAATTGTACCGATTATATTGATTGCTACTTTTATCGTTATCTATTTCTTAAGTCTGACTTTTTTTGAGCAGCAACATATATTTCTAACACCATAATATTTATTATTTAGATAACTGAATATTTTTATGAGGTGTTTAGTATTTCTGTAGGTACCTAGTATAATTTTCACTCAAAATCTGTTTTCGAGAAAATCGATTTTGGTTTTTTGTGTAACTCTAAAACGACTAAAACAAATGACGATAGATACATGCAATTTTTACTGACTATTAATTATATTAGCATTCTCTATAAACCATGCCTTTTTTTAAAAATATTTTGACTTATTTTGAGCTATTAAGGGACATTTTCAGTTTCCAATTTTTTTAGTTTTTTATTCTATAAATATCAATTAAATTTTATTCGTTCGTTAAAAAAGCTTGAAAATTTAATAGAGGGCTCCTAGTATATTGTTTCAAAGGCAGATGAAAAATATTAAAATGATGTCCGTGTTGTAAATTGTATATAACAACGCTATCTAACTAGGAAATTAAGCAGATGCGAGGGCCATTTCTTCAAAAACGACTTAGTATTAAACATTTTCGACGTTAGATGGCGCTGCCATTATCGAAATTATTTAAATCTAAATAATAATACCGGCCAATAACGTTAGAAGCGTTAGGTTAGATTAAACCTCACTAAACCTCACTAAACCTCACTAAACCTCACTAAACCTAACGAAACCCAACTAGACTCTCGGTATCTACTAGTGTTCTACCGACGAACAACGCCGTGCATAGGCCCATTTATAATTCAGAACTCCCTTTTATACTTCTTTTATACAATATATTGCTAATAGGTGTTTTTATTATCATAATTCTCTTAAATATTTTGAGCTGTTTACGGACATATTCAGTTTCCAATGTTTTTAGTTTTTTTTCTATAAATATCAATACAATTTTATGGTAATATTTTAATGGTAAAAAAATTTATCGAAGTCAAGTAGATAATTTTTTAGAATATTTTAAAATATTAATATTATTTTGAGTAAATTAATTTAGAATGTAAAAGCTTTAAAAAAAAAAATAATATTTTTCATACGTTGAAGTAGCGTAATTTTTTTTTTGTCAGATCTTCCTGTTATAGCCTGTATATAGAATTATAGAGTGTGGGTCTGGGGGTCTGGGAATTATTTATAATTTGTGCACCCTCAAAAATATAGATCTAGTTGTGCCTATGGTTATCATTTAGGTATCATAATATTTTAATCATTACCATATAGTTTGTAGGTAACTCAAAATAAATGATAGTTGTCGATACGCTAACCGTGAATATCTATTTTACAGTAGCTGATATTTAGCTAAAATTATGTGTATTGAAGCTATGCTATGCGTTAATCGCTACAAATAAAATAACGTCGCTAGTCGCTACTATCGAGTACCATTGTGCAAGTACCTACTGTGTATAAGGTATAAGTAACTGATACTATAAACAAAGTTCGATTTTGTATATTGAAATTCTCATTTCTCGTAAAGTCATAACAATGTTTTTCTCCAGAATAAGAAATAAAACATTTATGCTGTTTTTAAAAAAAGTAAAATAAATTATAATATCAAAAAAGTAAAAAATATTTTAATTTTTTTTATCTGTTCATTATAAATATACTTCACAATCTGTAAGTTAATATTTTTACAATAGGTAGGTAAGTGAATGTGGTGTGCTGAATAGGTGGTTATTTAGACTTGGGTGAAAAACTCATTCATTTATGGAATTGTATATTTGTATGGCATGCGTGTGTATATTATGTAGGCACCTATTCAGTAAATTTAGAAACCTAGGCACAATTTTCGATCTAGTCGTCTATCGGGTTCTGTAATTCTACACTGTTTACAGTTTTTCACCATGATTAATTTAGCCGATTGATTAAAATCATTTTGAAGAATCAACGAGGACATGTTGGATTGTCAGGACTTGCTTTGATGACTTGTATATGTGTTAAATTCACAATAAAATAACATTAAAATATATATGTATGTATGAAATTGTACAATTTTTTAAAAACAAATTAAAAATGAAATTTACATAATAATTATAAAATTTAATTGCCCAATTTTTATTTGTATTTATAACCACCCAGCTCCTGGCTATGTTAGTCGCGCTGGCTGACTATAGTGATAAATCGGCCCATAGTGAAAATAATTTGTATGTACGCTACTGATAGGTAATTTTAGATTTTGAGTGGAACGATAAATGTATTGATTTTACAATGATGTGTGTTTTTTTTTTAAATTTTTAAATTTTAAATTTTTGTTTGTGTCTGTGTACACGATAAGTAGTTGAAATAATGCTTCGATTTTCCAATTCAGTATCTTGTTCGATTGGAATGTGAATATTGGTGCATTGGAGAGGTCAAAATTTAAAATGCACAGTAATTTTCAAAAGCACTAAGAAAAACAAAAGAAAAACTAAGGAAAAACGGGAATTCTTCCTCAAAATAGAATTTGGTTTTTGGTGTAACTTTAAATTGTTTATATTTGCATTTTCTACACACGATTAAATTTTCAAAATATTTTGATTTATTTTGAACTGTTTAAGGACATTTACAGTTTCCAACTTTATTAGTTATTTTTTCTGAATATCAATAAAAATGTATTTATTGAGTAAAATTCTTAGTCAAAGTTTATTTTTAATAATCATTTAAAGTTCGAATCTTGACAGAATATGGAAAAATTACGAAAATGAGCAAATTATTTTGAGTTGAGAAATCGTAAATTTTTCTTTTTATATCTAAGATTTTAAAATTTAATACAAGATTCCTCATAAGATTATATACCTTTATCAAAAAAAAATGTCTATAAGAAAGACAAATTCAATTTTTATGAGCGTTTGAAATTCAAATTTTTACAACATTGGATATTCACTCGATTTCTCATTTTCCTTATTTTATTGTAATTCAAAAACGAATAACTATAGATACATGAAAATTTCACTGAGTGTTTATATTAGCATTTACAACATACAATTTTGAAAATATTTTAACTTGTTTTGTGCTGTTTACGGATATTTTCAGTTTTTAATTTTTTAGTTTTTTTTTTTTTCTATAAATATCAATAAAGTTTTATCTGTTGGGCCAAAAAGTGTAAAAATGTAATACCAGGCTCCTGACATATTGTTACAATAGCAGTTGAAAAATATTATGGATACATAGGCAACATTTTTTTTTATAAGCATTTAAAGATCGAATTTCGGACAAAATTTATCAAATTTAAAATTGAATAATTATTTTGTAGTTAAAAATGTATACAATGTTCAACTTTTATATCAAAGGATTAAAAATTTTAAAAAAAATTCCAAGTAAGTAGTTAATTCTATTGCCGAAAAATCTAAAAAATATACAATCAGAGTTTATTTTTATAGTCATTTATGTTCAAATTTGGACGAAATTACATATTAAAAAACCTAGTTATTTTGTTGTGATTATATAATATTATTCGTGGGTACCTACTTTAAACTTCTAAAGTGTACTATTATATACCTATGATAGTATCACCGTTTGTTGTTGATGTATACGTCTTATAAGTACCTAATATTAGTCCCATATTGTGATATGATTAATTTGGAATTTGGTCAATTTTTTTTTTTAATACCATAGATATGTATGTAATATGTCCTACACCTAGACTGACTACCGTCTCCGCTCAGAATCGTTTTTCTTATGATATTATATCATTGAATTGAAATTTAATACCATCCATTATACAGTGACCCACTTTTTATATACAAACCCACCGCTGATAATATATTTTTTATAAAACGTTCAGTCGAATAAAATAATTTTAACACAATTTTTATTTTTTTACATTACCATTATCTACCATAATCTACAGTATAATATTCTACCCAGGTTACACATAGGAGGTACGCTTGTACGCAATTTTTTGATTGTTGAGGGGATTCCATACCGATCGGTTTTAACACGTCGAGTGCCTCGCAGTATTTGGTGCGCGTTGCCCGAGCGATATCGGTTCCGTAATTACGTCGGTCGACTATGTGTCGACGTCGGCCCCCAGAGTAATATACCTACCAAGGCTGGGCAAGTTAACTAATTTTTTAACTTTTAAAAGTTACAAGTTAATTATAAAATAAAAGTAACTTAGTTAAAAATATGTTACTTTTTTTTTTTTTTTTAAATGAAATTTATAATTATACCTACCTACCTTTTTTAAAGCTTCCATAAAATATAATAATAATAAGTAATAATATTAATAATGGTATAGGTATAGGTTAGGTTGTATCACTTATATCTCGTGTATGGGATAGATACTGAGTAAATTGTTATATTTTTTTTTTATTAATGACGTGGTTACCCCTATGACATTTCCGTCCATAATATAGTTATATAATTTTTTCCGTGAATATGCAATTGCAATATAATAACTTACTATTATTATAAATTATTATTTACTAAAATATATTTAATATTTCAGGTTTTTTTTATATAATTCATTTTACAAAATTGAATTTATTTTAAATATGTGGTTTGGGAAAAAATTAACTTAACGTGCCAATAAAATTAATTAACTCGTTAAGTTACTGAATAACACGGGGACAAATGTAACTCGTTAAGTTGGAAGTTACTTCTAAAAAAAGTAACTCGTTAATTATCTTAGTTAAAAGTAACTTCACTTTTTAACTTAACTTTAACTCCTTAACTCGTAAATGCCCAGCCTTAATACCTACCGTGGTATACGTAAATAAACTCGTAGGTAAATCAGAATAGTAATAATGTACGTCGGTGTACACCACAGATATATAGTAATATTAGTAAAATACTAGTTAATACTAGTATTAGTATAAATCTGTGCCCTGTGGTGTACACCAAAACCGTAGAAAATAGATGACCGAACACTCTGGCGTACTGAACGTGACTAATAGACGTGTACAAATAATAAATTATAGCTCTAGTAATGAATAGCATGCAGGTAAACAAAATAATAATATAATGATGTAAATTTCTTGAATTATTTTCGTTTATATATCATATTGATATTAATGATATATATATATTTATAATATGAGAAAAATAAATTTGGCAATACGAATACTACAGTTAATTACTTTACAACCGTATATTATAAGAACAATAAAATATATATTATAAACTATATGATTATGTATACAATATTGTCGTGGTCGCCGTCATTGACGATTTTCCGGGAAAAAATAACCATGCTAAAAATAAACGAAAATAAAATCCGAATACACCGTTGAAAAGAAGACATTTCACTGAATAACCACGTATAAAAACGGAAGAATTGCTCTGATAACCGAGTAAATTATAAGGCCATAAATATGCCTATACGAATCGTCGACCGCGACACTCAACGTGTTAAGGAGTTGACAGGGCTGGAAGTGGTTAAAGCTATTTAAAAAAGTGACCGAGTGACTGAATTTATTCATAAAAGTGACAAAAAAGTTACCTACATACATTTGTTTCATAACAACTTACCAGTTATTAAACATTTGTCTTTGAATCTCTACATACCTATGATTTAATTGATTCTAACTTACTTAATTTTGTTGAAATTTCAAAAAAATAATGATAATAATAAACACAAATTTTAATAGCAATTGATTAAATCATATTACCCATTTCAATTTATAATGTTTATAATTTAGAATAATATTCAAGATCATTGTTTAGGAACTTCCTTTATTTTAATCATAACTAAAAAACACGCCTATGGTTTGTTATAATAGGAATTCATCCCGGATGGTTTTTCAAATATAGTAGACTAATAAATATACGAAAGTTTGATTAGGAACATTACATAAAAACAAAGATTTTGGTATAATAATATGTTATACATATAACATGCCTATAAATAGGCCTATTCAACAGCCATAAGTCATAACACAAGAAAGAGGTGTACTTAATTATAATATTATATTTTTATTATTTTATAGCATTTTTATTATAATTATATAGGTAGGTACTATAATTATATTTATTATTGATTATTGTATTAAATTTTATTATTTTGAACTCGTATTAAATTAAATTTTATTATAATTTAACATATGATTTAAGTAAGCAATTAACATTTTTTATGATATTATATAATATTTTATGTAACTTAAATACACTTTTAATATATTTATACTTTAGTTTTGATATATTTTCATTAATTTTCATCGAGACTTTTTTTCCGCAATTCAGGCATGTTACTGTATATTCAAATATGAAGTTGGTGGCCATATGCAGTTTAAATATAAATTTAGGTATATTTTGAAAATAAGTGACATAAGTGACTTATTTTCTAAATAAGTGACTTAAAGTGAGTCAATTTTAAAAAAGTGACTTACTTCCAGCCCTGAGTTGAGTATAGGCTATCCGTATGGTACGTGCGTGCATGTGTGTGTGTAGTAAACGATCATTAGTGTGAGTGGCTGTACAGCGGCCCGACAATTAAAAAATTAAGAATTACTGACTTTTTAATGTTTGTAATATTTTTTGTATAGGTATTATTCATTGATTTTTAGTATTAGTATTTACTATTTAATATTAAAATTTACATAATTAAAATAGGTTTTCATTAAAAAAGTATTTGAGTAGTATTTTAAATACTATACAATTTAAGTATTTGAGTAGTATCTAAAATACTTAAAAAAAAATGTATTTGAGTATTTTACTCAAGTACTTTTTAAAAGTATTCTTTACAGGACTGCACGATACTACATGTAACTTATATACTAGTAATAATTATAGTAATGTACACATAAATCCTAGGCCTCAATTCGAGAATACTCAGTGAGGCCCAGTATTCTTATCTTGAGAAATAAAGGAATAATAATAATTATTATTATTATTAAAAAAATATTAAATAATATTTGTGTTTAGTTGTTTTTATTTTATTCCTAGGTTCAATTAATATTTTGAACAAATTAAATTATGATAACGCCACTGGTGATGCTAAAAAGTATACATGAAAATACTCTCATTCAGGCACCATATTAAAGGCAAAATGTATCCAATACAAATGCAACTGATGATTAGTTTTTCATTACATATTTACAACATATTTATACATATTTAAGTCGTTATAATACACACTAATGAATATTATATTATATATTATACAATTATAAAAGATATATTATACAATTATAAAAGATATATTAAGAGGACGCTACACCCGCATGTGTTGTCCCCGTCTTACACACGTACAACATAGACAAAACGCGTTTACGCAGTCTGAGTATAACTCGCTCAATTTTGGTTCTAGAGTAAAAATGCCTATTATGAAATTGAATTGTGATAATATTTCTAAGGGCAAGACGCTATGGTTTTTCCATTATACCCAATATAACGTTCATTATATCGTTTAGAAATAGGAAAAATTTCACCATTTTTAAAATACCTTTGACTTTTAAAAAATTAAATTTTTTTAATAAAACCGCAGCGTCTTGCCCTTAGAAATATTATCACAATTCAATTTCATAATAGGTATTTTTACTCTAGAACCAAAATTGAGCGAGTTATACACAGACTGCCTAAACGCGTTTTGTCTATGTCGTACGTGTGTAAGACTGAGACAACACATGCGGGTGTAGCGTCCTCTTAACTAAAATTAAAGAGCTTGGTGTTATTTTTAATACACAACTGTTATTCAACTTAATTAAATGTTTTTGAAATTAAAAATCTGTTATGAAACTGTATCAATTTTATTAATTACATAATTATGAAAAAAACTATCTATACTCTGATATTTTACAGCGGAGGTAGTAGTAGTTGTTGTCCGTATGGTGATATTATGTTAACGACTGGTGGTAGCAGTTTTATTCTTCAGTCTTCTTATTAGATCTGTAAACATAGCATAACTTTGAGTTTTGACCATGACAATTTACAAACTTTTTTAATATAAAGAGCATCACATTGTAATCTAAAACACAATAATTCTGTTGAAAGCCTCAGCAAGCATAATAATTGTTTAATATTATAATTGGTTAACTAAATAAATAAATAAATAAATGAAAATATTAGAATAAAGTTCGTTAAAGGGTATGCATACAGACCGTTTATAAGGAGTTCAATACTGGCAATTTTCTATTTGTGTGCATGCGGGTTATGTAAATGTGTACGTAGTAAGGGATCATTAGTGTGAGTGACTGTGTATAAAATAAATAGTGAAGCACACCCTTGAAGCGCAATTAAATAGTGAAGCTCAGTTTCTAGTGGATAACACCAGAATCGGTAGTAAATTTAGTTCAGCATATTTTGTACCGCAGTGAGCGATCTTAAGTATTTATAATAAATGATAATACTTAACTACAGAGATATATAAATTTATAAGAATAGTAGTCGTTAAGAATTAAAAAATTATACTTGCCTTAAAATAGGGGTAGATCACCGTTGAAATAAAATTCCAGAGCTAATAGTCTTGCCAAAATTCTATGCCCATGGCTGGGTTACCGGAATGTGCAGCGGCATCAGCATAAGATACAGAAACCAGATCTATATAGCCCCATCTGGTGTCCAAAAAGAATGAATCGAACATGACGATTTCCTTGAATGTTGAGGACAATACAGTTCTGAAAGCCAAAGAAAAACTATTTATTTAAGTCTCAGCAAGCATAATAATTGTCTAATACAGCGTTTCTCCACCTGGGGGTCGTGAACCACTAGACGAGGGGTTCACATCAGTCAGAAATAATTAAACGCTGATATAGAAAAAGAACCTTTTATTAACATAAAAAATAAAATTATTACAATAGTACTACCTAATTGTATAACCGTATGGAATTTAACTGATTTTAATAAATTTAGGTTGTGCTGGATTAGGTTAGGTATACATGTATACATGCAACACACTTATCACAACACTAAGCCCATGAAAACTATGCAAAAGTCACTAAGTTAAATTTTAATTATATTTTAACTATTTATTTATTTATTAAGCAGGCGTGAGCCCAATTTCATATAATATTAATATAACAATTACAATAATGTGATAACAGTGAAATATAGTGATACAAAAATACTTATTAATCTATTAATTTAATAACGTTTGTGACAAGCGAATCAATACAGACAATTTTTTATCGATCGTCGGCCGGAACGAATGTTGTAAACATGAATATTTTAATGCACTTTACAAATTGGCATGTTATCTTTCAAATTTCAATCGTTTTTCTCGTCGTTATTTTAGACATCCAGTAAGTGACTTATTTTCGTCGGGCAATACGACCCTGTAGGAAAGGCGAATTGGCGTGTCCGAGAGAGATGTACACTGTACAGTTACCAGTGATTAGAGGGCGTGTGTTGTCCGTATAGTTGCCGATTTAGCCACTCGCAGGTGTACGACGGAAATCCGCTTTTAACACGGGTCCGGCATTATCCCCTGCCGGTCCTTGTAAATAACGACTGAGCCATTTACGAGGGTCAGCGTGAAAACTTGAGGAGATTCGGCGGTGGGGCAGTGTGAAAAATTAATTCGGACGGAAGTGCACATGCCATAGAAGAATAGAAATATAAAGTTCAATTTACTTTTTGACAATGTCGTGCCAGAAAATTTCGTAAAAACAAATCACGTATACGTTGTAGTAGCTGGTATATAGGTGTGTTTTGAAGAAAAAAAAAATTATAAACCGACCATAGGAGGTCCGTTTCTCCAGCAACCCCAATATTGAAATCTCGGATTTTTTTTTCACTAAAAATTGTCATGCAATTAGCATGAATTGGCAAGACAATTATCATAATTTGCATGGAACTATTTAATGAGAAATAAACAATAAACTTGGGGGGGGGGCTGTTGAAAAGTTTCGACAGCCCCCCCAACCATCCTCGAAAAAAAAGATTTTCCCGATTTTTTTAACCAATAATTACCAAATCTGCTTATTTTGGCTACTATGAATACGGCTGCATACGAATTGCGTCCCGATATAAAAATTGTGATTTGTGACATAATAATTGACTCCCGGATTTTCGATACGACTATACTAATTGTGTCCCGATTATCTGATATCAGAATATACCTTTGATAATCTCAATCAATAATCGATACGACTATATGAGTATTTCTGAAATAAATGTAATACTAACGGTTAGTATGTCTTTCGATTCCGTTTCGTTGACAATTGTGCGCTGTTCTATTTTATTTAAAAATATGAGATTAATTGTAAGTGACGTTATGATAAGAGAAAAAAATAAAACATTGATTTCTATAAAGGATTTTAAATTTTGTTTTCATAAACTATTGAAAAATGATACACAACGTTGGAAGTGTTTCAAAAAACATGTAAGTCATGTGCTAAATTAAACGATAAAAATGAAATATTGAAACGTCCTACTGATCATAACCATGAAAACGATTCTGTAGAAATATTAAACAGACAAAAATAAAGCAATAATTTAAAACGAAAGGCAACAGACGAATTTTTAAGAAATCAAGTGATGAAATACGACGTTAACGAAATTACACGTTTTGATTATGCTAAAACTGTATAGTTCAAATTTTTAACGAGCCATAAATAATATTACAATAACATGTGGTAACTATAACCTTATAACCTAACTTATATTTTTTGAAATTTTTTTTTTTATTATTAATTTTATTAATTATTATTTTTATATTTAATGACGAAAACAATATTTTTGGTGTACATAATTACGAAACGATAAAAAACAATATTTTTAACCTACCTTTAGCAATATAATATTTAATGTTGCTATTGACAGTCCTAAGTCTGTATTAAATGGGAAGGAAAATAATGTATTTATATCGGACGCAATTAGTATAGTTGTTAAATATTATCGGGACGCAATTCGTTTGCTGTGATAAATACAATATTATATTTTAATATTTGTTAATTAATATTTGTTTTATATTATAATTATATACCTACCTACCTTATTAGACGCACGCCCCGTAGAAAAACCATAATAAAAGCAATGCCTAGTCAGTGTACCTACACGTCTTATATTATAGAACAGTATATTATATCGATTACGGTGTTTGGATTTAATAAGTCGCCTCTATGGCTTTATAATTAATAATATCATAAATGATAACAAAACAATTATTTACATAAATGTACCTACCTACTTAATACCTAAGTATGCTAATAATTATAAAACATATAATTTGTATAGTATAAATTATAATACACACATGCATTATAATACAACTGGTACACTCTCATAATAATATATATTCAGCCTCAATATATCGAATTCTAAATACCATAAATAAAAAATACGTATCTACCCGATCCGTTTGACAATTGATTTTCATCAATAATATTTGTAGAAACAGGAAATGTTTTCAGTGGTAGAAATCCTATAGTGGTTCCTTTATCCCATGTCTACCTTTATACACAAATGTATACTAGCTGACATTCGATTATCCAACTTTGATCTGATATCAGACCATACACTGTCAGTAGCAAACAGCAACTTCTAAATTAAAAATATAAATCCTTAAAAACACTTAACGCCTCACACAACAATACAATTGTTTGAGTTGGGGAATATTATAATATTTCATGTTTTTGAAACCAGAACGAAAAACCACTGTAGTACCTACCTATGTAAATATTTGTTACGATATAACAATATTACAATAATTCTAATTAAAAATGTAATAATCTTTCTTAACTTACTTTTTTCACCATTTTCGTTGGTAATTGTTGAAAGTGAAGCTTGACGGACTAATGATGTTAGCATTATTATAATAAGTAATAACACGACAATATGATTATGTATAAGTATAATATTATATAATAACGTACAACTGGACAATTAAACTGTGACAGTACACACACATCGTATACGCTCTGTACAACGACGCCTGTGCAAGTGAATATTACATACATCAAAGGTCCTATATATATGCACGACCGAGGTCATGTTACATCCGTAAAGAGAGTGAGTCTTATGATCGTACATAACTAGTTACTATATTGTACACACGTGTCAAGGCCAGTGTCGGCCTGGTTCTAAAGGGCCCAGGCAGGATTTTATTTGGAAGGGCCCCAGCCCCCGTACTACAAAATTTATTTATTATAATTAAATTAAATGAATCATAAATATGAAAAATGGTCATAAAAATGTAATACACATTGTATATAAGAGATTCTAAATTTGTCATTTTAAATTTTAAAAAAAGTTAAATTTTTCTCTTATTCTAAATTTACAGGTATTCAACTTTTATATAAAAAAACTATGTATATATAAAATAAATACATTAAATATATTATATTAAAAGTCTTGTCTTATCTTTTGACGATTTTGCTATGTCATCTATTAGTTTTATTTCGTCTACATTTAAAGTAATATCTTTTTCTATAAAGCCAAAAGCATTAGTGGTTCTAAATGCTGCTGATCGAGTGGCGATCTTAATTTGGTTTTAATTACTTTTAGCTTGGAAAATACTCTTTTACGCGTGACTTGAGTTGATGGCAATGGCATTATGTATTTAAAAACTTGATACAAGTTGTTGTACATACCAGAATGACTAATACATAAACGTACATACTTACACATAAACGTAGAGTAATCAATTTCTATTTTTCTTTATCTATAGAGTATAGACTACATCGCAAGTTAACGATTTATGTCCGTATATTGGTACGATAATTAATTCGGTATTATACATAATATTGCAATAAATGCACAGAACTATAATAATACTATACAATACCTATTATAGACAGTGAATTGCGAAATAAAAATCCCCGATTCTAGGAAAAAACACCCAGACTTCAATATTAGGTACTCACATAATCACATGAAATTGATTGATTAAATGTTTTTTAAAAGCTAATTAATGTAATTACCACATTGTTAATATTTAATTATAAATAAACACAAGGTTTAGGAATAGCTATCATTAAAAAAATGATTGTATAATAAATAGTGTTCAAACATTAACAATAACATTAGGTATTTTGTTTTTGATTTGAAACAACATAGGTAAATAATATGTTAATGGTTCTTTTAAAAAAATATAGGTTAATACATTCAGTAACTATTGTTTGATAATTATTTGTAATTTGTATCGATTATTCGAAATATTTTTATTTTGTAATATTTTAAATATTGTATCTATGAGTAAAACTTGTAAAATCGACTCCTAATAATACAATCATTTCCTTGTGGATTCCTCAAAAACGATTTTAATCAACCGGCTAAATTAATCATGGTGAAAAACTATAAACAGTGTAAATATACATGAAAATATGAAATGCTTTAATTTAACCTGCAATTTCACTATGGGCTCTGGCCTAGCCGCCAAGGAGGCCTCCCCCTATTTACGCCACTGGTGAAGTATAATAATATAAAAAGATACAACAGACTCATTATAGAAATTGAAGTAGAAATTAAATAAAATTTAAATAATATTCATTAAGTTAATCGATTGGTTTTTCTTTTTTTTTCTTATTTTATAAGTCTATATTATAATATAAATATTACGTTCATAATAGTTATATAGGTACGAAAATATGCAGTAAATCTAGTACGTCACTAGGTAGCATCACAGTCGCAAACGTACATACCCGTACAACTTTGTGACCGGTGTCCCCCCCTGCCAGTAGTGTCCAGTCCTATGTAGTAGTTCGTGCTTTAAACAATTTACCCAATAATTCCACTTTTACTTATTTACTATTATTATATTACTTAGCTCGCACCACAAGTCACAACCGCATTTAAATATATATATATAAAAAAAAAAAAGACGGGGCCCAGGCAGCGATTGCTGCCTAGCTGCCTTGGCCAGGCCGACACTGGTCAAGGCTGACTACATGTACTACATATTAATTGTATATTTCAACAGTAATAATAACTGATTCTTTGTAGAAAATTACAGCATCGATAACCAATGACTAACACATTTTCGTCCAGCCATTTAAGATAGTCTTAATAAATGTTTTGCTTTATAATATTGAAATAATTAATGAAACACATTCAAATACTACAACAACAGTCCCATCCCATCAAATAAAATTTAAATTGAGAAATTACGAAATCTAGCATACAGTCGTAGTAAATACCAAAATAATTCGATACAACAATAGGAATAATTATATAAAAATATAATTGTCCGGAGTAATATTCGTTTGCGTTTGCGATTCCACAGCGGCGTGGAGCAATGCGGTACTATACACACGCAGTGTGATCGGTGTTTCTCGGCTCGAATCGTGTATGTGAGCCACGATTAAAGATATAATGGTTGCCCGACGGGCTATGTCACAAGCTATATCACATGGAAATTGAAATTACTTTCAGAACCAGCTGCTGAATTAACTTAGTGCACTCTCTATCCGTGATAATAATGTTTTATTAAAATATTATGTAAAAATATATTCCCGCCTAATTTAAACTTTATAAGCAGTAAGCACACAACTACCATTACCATTGATTAAAATCACGATTAAAGATACAATTAGTTGTGATTTGTGAACCTTTGCGTGAAAAGGCCAAAGGGGGGATGTTGCGTAAAGTCATATGCCCGGCAGCGTTACATAACGCAACGAATGTAGATCGTATTGAGACGGTCGCAACGGCCACAGTCGTCGCACGGACAGCCACACTGTCGCATATCGTCGTGACGGCCTCATACGGGATAGATCCGTAGTACATTTAATATATGTGCTTCTATACTACGACAAAGTATTGACACTTTATATCACAACACAAGTCTTGTGCTCGCGCCTTGTACGCATATGAGCGACATAATATATATACAAGTCTTGTATTCGCGCCTTTACGCCTTTGAGTGAAGTGATAGTACTGTTCTATACGTACGCCAGTGTTCTTTCTTCACCTTCACCATCATCGTCATTACCAATTCCTGGAAGGTATTTCTCATCTTCAACGACATCTCAACAACCACTCTGAAGCCAGTGCCAGGTCATCACACATACGGTTGTCGTGAGTCGGCTATACGCCATATTATTATTGTCATTGCAAATGTTATTATATTGTCATTTGCTACTATTCATTATTTATTATTATTGTTAAGTTACTAACATCATTGTATGTAAGGTAAAGATTATTGTATTCCTTGCAAAATATTATTATTTCTTCTCTACCATTTATTAGCGTTGTTATTATTATGAGTACCTCTCTGAATACCCCACAGTGACCCAACAAGAGTCACCATCACCGGTAAAATTATTATATAGCGTGGCCAACGAGCTCATTATTTATTAACGAGAATTGGTACGCATCATTTGGTCCTTCGAACCGGATGGTGATCCTTGTGAGGGTATAATTACTTGTGAGGTATTTGTGCCGTACCTTTTATTCAGTAAAAAAAAACCATGAGAAGTTAGGTTTTTTATTTTGTTAATGCTTCACTCACTCTGTATACTCCTGTCAATATTCCGCATCCACCATCTGCGATATTCTGGGCTTTGATTATATCTCAACTTTACATTTGGTCACGTCGTACAAGGTTCAATTCTGCATCGATTCCTGAGTGTAACAAGTTTATCATAGCACAACGAAATATACCAGTCAACCTTGAATTCACGTTTATTTTGCTTTTACGATAAATACTGTTGGGCGTCTTCGTCGCCGTCGCCGCGTCTAATCTTTGGACTTTGGACTGTTCAACGGTAATTCTTCGGTCATCACGCGTGTGTACAGATTTACCTGTTCCGTAATCGCTACCGGTCTTCGTCCAATTAGTCGCGTATTGGCAACAAGTGTTAACGACGTCAATTACGATAGCTAAGTTAAGGTCCAGGTAACGGTCATTAGTCTGAAAAAGGGACATCTAAACAACATAAGTGTTATTTCTTATTACGTTCCGACTGATGTATGCAAATCATTAATCATTATTTAATACATATTGATATATTTACGTAAGCTTCAAATTTCAATCTTGGATTTTCAAGTAAATAACTTAAAGTTGAAGCGTCATTATGTCGCTGACCACAGGAGATCGGGAGCGACTCGAGCGATTACTAAAACGAAATATTTATAAACGAGACCAAGCCGTGGAGCAAATTTCGATTTTAATGGGTGTTGTTAATAGCACAAAAAGTGAACAGTCCGATATCGCGATACTGCAACCGAGACTGGATGATCTTGAAATGTTAATTACCGACGTCCGTCTCTATCAAGATTCGATTTTAGACGGGTTTATCGAACTCGACCGCGATAGTGAATTCATTACAACACACCACCCGATAGGAAAACTCGCATTAGAACAATATTATACCATTAAATCTATATGCAATGAAATTGGTTTAACTAAGCAGAATCCAGTTTCACCACCTACCACACGAAATATTAAACTACCAAGAATAGAATTGCCGTCGTTCGACGGAAATATTCTACATTGGCGAGCCTTCCGTGACACATTCGTGTCTCTAGTGCACGACAATGATCAAGTACCACCGATTCAAAAATTCCACCATTTATTGTCTGCCGTATCAGGTTCGGCGGCTGCTACGGTAAAATCGGTTCCATTGATTGAAGCCAATTATCCAATTGTATGGCAAAATTTGAATGATCGCTTTGACAATAAACGTGTTCTGTTAGGTGCACATATGGATACACTTTTTCGAGTTTCTCCTATAAAAACCGAGTCTCTCGTGGAGTTAAACAATTTTCTAACTACATTCCAGGAAAATATAGCAGCGATAAATGCACTCGAAGTCGATGATTTTCCTGGTTTCTTTTTATTTTATCTTGCGGCTCGTATATTGGATCCTGTAACTCGTCAAGCATTTGAATTTGAATATCACGCCGCTGAAGTACCTACTTTCGACATGTTGGCTGATTTCGTACGAATTCGGTGCCAAATGTTACAAAATTCAAGTTCAGCATCGAGACCTAATGATGGGTACAAAAATAATTTTAAATCTAAAGTCTCATTAACTACATCGTCGACTTCTCCAACGGTATTATGTGGGATATGTAAAGGCAAACATGCAGCGTATCAGTGTCCAAAGTTTATCCAGCAGAACGCGAAACAACGTTTTCGACTTGTGAAATCAAACAGGTTATGCACGAACTGCTTAAGTACGTCCCACAAAACGTCTGACTGCGAATCGACATATACCTGCCGTCATTGTGCACTAAAACACCATTCTTTATTACACCTGGATACCGCACAAGCACGAAAAAATTCCTGTCCTACGAATAAAAGCACCAAAGTTAATCAATCGACACCCACGCCCACAGATACATCCGTACCAACCGTGTCTAATATGACCGACGGTGTGCCGTTTGTGGGAACGTCTAGTTCGAAAACCAACGTAGTACTGGGTACAGCGGTTATACGCATACGTAATAACTGTGGGCAATTATCTCCCGTTCGTGTGCTTATTGATACTGGGTCACAAATATCCGTCATTACTACTGCGTGCGTATCAAGATTGGGAATCAAACGTAGGCATTGTAATACCGCGGTAACTGGTTTGTCACAAACATCGGTATCTACAACAAAGGGCTCAACTAATTGTACTTTACTACCACGTCACTCGACATCACCAGAAATTTATTGTGAACCTGTAATTTTGTCTAGGATTACTGGACCGATGCCGAACGTACTATTACCTAGTAACATTCGTACCACCTATTCGCATTTAACGCTTGCCGACCCTCATTTTGACGTACCAGGTCATATCGATTTCTTGCTGGGCGCAGATATTTACCCGTATATACTAGGACAATCTTGTCAGGTACTACATACCTCAAATTGTCCATCAGCTTTCGAAACACGTTTAGGGTGGATAATAGTGGGTCAATCTTCTGCGGACTCGCGTACACCCCCGGTTTCCTTATTGTTGACACCGGAGCCTTCGATAGACCATCTAATCCAGCAGTTCTGGGCCGTCGAAGAACCAGTACCAACGAACAGTACGTTCACTACCGACCAACAGTGTGAAGACCATTTTATTCGTACAACAACTCGCGATAGTACAGGTAGATACTCATTAGCACTACCATTCAGTATGGACCCATCGTGTCTTGGCGATTCTCGGGACATGGCGATATCACGGTTCTATAATTTGGAACGAAAATTGTTGAAAGACCCGCAGGTATATGAGCACTATCGCCTGTTCATGCTCGAGTATGAAAACCTTGGTCACATGAAGATGTCTTCAAAACCGGGAAAATATTATGTTCCCCATCATGCTGTGGTGAAACGAGATGGACCAAAAATGAAACTTCGAGTGGTCTTCGACGCTTCGGCCAAGTCGTCTTCGGGAAAGTCATTGAACGATTTGCTCCATGTTGGACCTAAGTTACAGACAGATATCACCGAATTGTTACACCGTTCTCGTTTCAACCAATATATATTCACCGCGGACATTTGTAAAATGTACCGCCAAATCAGAATTCATACAGAAGATTGTCAATACCAGCATATATTCTGGCGTGCAACACCACAAGAACCCCTACGTGACTATGAGCTTACGACGATTACGTATGGACTCACGTCGTCTCCGTTCCAAGCGATTCGAGTGTTGCACGAATTAGAGCAAAACGATGGACATCTTTATCCGACAACCGGTAATGTTTTGTCAACACAAACCTACGTTGACGATATTCTGACTGGTCGCAATAGCGTTAAAGATTTACTTGAACTACAGGACGAAATCACCGAGATGCTCGGCCGAGGTGGTTTTGAGTTAAAAAAATGGTCGTCAAACTGTAAAGAATTACTCTCTAAAGTTCCAAATGAAGATCAAGCTAATAGTTTGTCTTTTGATCCTAAAGACGATGCGGGAGTAAGAATACTTGGATTACATTGGAATCCAGCTGCCGACACCTTTACCTATCATACGTCCTCCATAATATCTAATATTCATACCAAAAGATCAGTGTTGTCAACGATCGCCAAACTATATGATCCTCTTGGTGCTCTTGCTCCCATCATATTTTGGGCCAAATGCTTCATGCAGTTACTCTGGCAAGCGGGTCTTCAATGGGACGAGCCATTACCGTCACACTTAATTGACCTGTGGAAACAGTACGAGTCTGAATTGCACATGGTCTCGGGGATAAAAATTTGTCGCCATATTCCCACCGAGAAGCTCACTAGCGTGCAACTTATTGGTTTTTCAGATGCATCGGAGAAAGGTTATGCCGCCGTGGTCTATTTGCGCACTATTCACCAGGATGGGCGTGTACTAATACATTTTATTACTGCCAAATCAAAGGTTTCACCCTCCAAGACTAGCAACACCAAGACCACGTTGACTATACCACGCTTGGAACTGTGCGGTGCACTATTATTAGCACAAGTGCTACATCGGTTAACCAACACATTTAAAGGTAATATAGTCATCTCAGAAACATTAGCCTGGACAGATTCATCTATAGTATTATCATGGCTCACGTCACCTCAGTCAAGTTTTAAAATATTCGTAACCAACAGACTTGCAAAAATTGCCGAAATTTTACCCACTTGTCAGTGGCGACATGTTGTGTCGGAGTCAAACCCAGCGGATTGTGTATCAAGAGGTTTATTCCCATCACAGGTTCATGACCAACATTTATATTGGCAGGGGCCTCCGTTTTTAAAATTACCGGACTCTGAATGGCCAATCACATCGTTCAAACCAATTCAACCATCACACTTGCCAGATTATTCGGATCCAACAAACGCGTGCTTAATGGTGGTGCCGGAAAAGGAAGTTGAATGGTTCACACGTTTTTCGTCATTGAAACGTATGCAACGCGTCACCGCCATCATGTATCGGTTTATAAGGCATACGCGCACGAACCGTGTCCCATACGTCGCACCCAAATATATATATGACCCTATCTCCGATGAAGAAATTTCGAATGTGATGTTACCGATCATTCGTATGACACAATCAGTACACTTCGTAAGTTTGTTGAGGATCCTACAAGTACCAACTACAAAGATAGTTCCTCGTTCAATTGCCCAACTTGCGCCGTTTATTGATAAAAACAACATTATACGGGTGGGTGGACGACTCCGAAATGCATTGGTATCACCAGAAACAAAAAACCCAATATTGTTGCCAAAATCAAGTACGTTGACTACACTCATTATTCGTAATTTCCACTGGAATCACTTCCACGCTGGACCTCAATTAATGTCATCGTTATTATCAAGTTATTATTGGATAATATCCAGTCGATCGGCCATACGTCACGTTATCTTCAAATGCGTTGTGTGTGCTCGCCATAGAGCGTCGGTTACTCATCCTATGATGGCCGACCTCCCATCCAGTCGAGTAACATTATGCCGACCATTTTTGCACGTTGGTATCGACTTTGCTGGACCACTTATCCTAGCTGAGAGCCGTCGTAAGAACTCACGATCAATAAAATGTTACCTTGCTATCTTCGTGTGTATGACTATCAAAGCTGTACACATTGAAGTGGTTTCTGACCTTTCAACTAACACGTTTTTGGCGGCTTTACAACGCTTTGTCGCTCGACGTGGTACCCCATCAGACATTTACACTGACTGTGGAACGAACTTTAAAGGAGCAGATCAAGAAATACGTAACATAATGTTAGACTCCTCCACCGCCAAGACAACATATACGAATGCGATTTCATGTAAGTGGCATTTTAACCCTCCTGCAGCCCCACATTTTGGTGGCCTGTGGGAGGCGGCTGTAAAATCCACAAAATATCACTTAAAACGAGTTGTGGGTACTCAACGGTTAACGTTTGAAGAAATGGTCACATTAACAAGTCGTATTGAAGCTCTACTCAATTCTCGACCGATAACTCCATTGTCTGCTGATCCTAATGATTATCGTGCACTAACTCCAGGTCACTTCCTTATTGGTCATCCAATGGTTGAAATACCAGAAAAGGACGTAATTGACATACCTCAAAATCGTCTCAATCGTTGGGAACTCCTACGACAAATGTATCAATCACTCTGGAAAAGATGGTCAACAGAGTACTTGTCATCGTTGCAACGACGCACAAAATGGGTAGACAATCAACCAAATGTTAAGGTTGACGATTTGGTATTGATAAACATGCCGAATCAACCACCTATACACTGGAAACTTGGTCGCATACTACAAGTTCACCCGGGTGCAGATGGTGTGGTCCGTGTAGCCACAGTGCGTACTGAACATGGAACCCTCACACGACCAATTGTCAAACTAGCCATCCTTCCTCTTGATAAGTGATTACTTCTATTCCTATTATTCTCCTGTTTACGTGGGTGAATTATTATTAATTATTTATTGTTATTTTATATTGTTTTCGTGAATTTGCATTGTATAATTATTACGACAAGGTAGCCGGTATGTGTGTTGGATGGGCCGGGAAAAGGGAGATGTTCAAACTTCAAAGTATAAAGAGGAAGACTAAAATAATTGAAAGTCATCTATAACCTTTCAATTGGGGGAGTATGTTGCGTAAAGTCATATGCCCGGCAGCGTTACATAACGCAACGAATGTAGATCGTATTGAGACGGTCGCAACGGCCACAGTCGTCGCACGGACAGCCACACTGTCGCATATCGTCGTGACGGCCTCATACGGGATAGATCCGTAGTACATTTAATATATGTGCTTCTATACTACGACAAAGTATTGACACTTTATATCACAACACAAGTCTTGTGCTCGCGCCTTGTACGCATATGAGCGACATAATATATATACAAGTCTTGTATTCGCGCCTTTACGCCTTTGAGTGAAGTGATAGTACTGTTCTATACGTACGCCAGTGTTCTTTCTTCACCTTCACCATCATCGTCATTACCAATTCCTGGAAGGTATTTCTCATCTTCAACGACATCTCAACAACCACTCTGAAGCCAGTGCCAGGTCATCACACATACGGTTGTCGTGAGTCGGCTATACGCCATATTATTATTGTCATTGCAAATGTTATTATATTGTCATTTGCTACTATTCATTATTTATTATTATTGTTAAGTTACTAACATCATTGTATGTAAGGTAAAGATTATTGTATTCCTTGCAAAATATTATTATTTCTTCTCTACCATTTATTAGCGTTGTTATTATTATGAGTACCTCTCTGAATACCCCACAGTGACCCAACAAGAGTCACCATCACCGGTAAAATTATTATATAGCGTGGCCAACGAGCTCATTATTTATTAACGAGAATTGGTACGCATCAGGGGATAATATAAATGTATATTTTAATTTTTAATTGTGATTATTATTTTTATAATTTTAAAAATAATTATTACATGCACATTTCTTAAGTATTTTTACATTATAATAGGTATTGTGTTTTACAAAGAAAATAATGAAGTGTTGTTTATCTTTCTGCTCTTATAAAGGTTTAAACCCCAGTACGTTTGGAGTACCTAAGGACATTTCCTTGAAGGTTAAATGGGAGAAAGCTTTAGGCGTTACATTAAGAGACAAATCTAGGATATGTCAATACCATTTTAAAAATGAAGACATACTACACACATGGGTATCTGGAAAAGCAGTCCTGTAAATCACTAAAACCATAGATAAGTATATATAAAATATTAAATAAAAATAAAAATTTCAGATTCACGACCATGCAAATTTTGTAAATTAGGTATTGTAAATTGCGAAAACGATGTAATATTATTATATTAATATAGTACAATAGTACATAAATATTCCACTGCTGTTATAGAGCTCTGCAGAATTGTTCTTATCATGAGAGTAATATTAAAGACATGTATTCCTTGCTCGTTGGACAACCATTATATCTTTAATCGTGATGTGAGCGCGTCTGTTCGCGATGAATCTCGGTTTCTGTGTCCCCCCTGAAAGGAAATCCCACAACCCAGGCAGCGCCGCTTGTTCAATTTTTAAATTCGTATACATAAAATTTTTCTTAATTATTATTAATTTAAGTTTGAACTCAATACTACATGTGACGTTGTGTGTGTCAAAAATAGGGAATACGATAGTTATGCCACTAAAAATATTGTGTACACAGTTGTAATATTCAATTATAATACCAAATAGTATTGGTCCGTATAGGTATACAATCCAGTGGCGTGTTTCCCAGGGAGGCAAGAGAGGCCCGAGGCAGTGCCAGTTTAGGCATTCAGCTTGTACAAATAATTAGTCTTTAATTTACCTCACAATAGTACTGTAGTTGTACATAACTTACTCGTACAATATTAATGCATTACCTTGGTAATATTCCAGCAATTTTATACTTACCTATAAATTATATAATATAAAAATGTATTTACTTATATAGTTATATAGCCATATAGGCACATATATACTTTATACTCAAAAGTGGAAAAGCTGTGAAAGGAATATGCAGTATAGGGAACGATTTATTCATAGAATATAGAATTCCGATAGTTTATTCAAAGTATAGTCCAATAAAATATTCTACTGTTACATATTATTATTAATAGGACGCGATACCTCCGATACCTGCGTTCTCTCCGTCGTACAATTAATGTACAACATAATAAAAACTGTTTAAGTAAAAACATAACCTCATACCCGTTTATGAACAATAAAAATATCTAGTAGTGCAATAAAGTCATTTATACATACACCCCAACTATATTTTCATTCGGACATTTTAATTTACTACCTACTTCCTCTCCCCCTTTTTAATTGATTTTATTCTACCACATAGTACCTACTTTACACACTAATTATTCTAATTTTTATACAAATGTGATTTTTAGTGAAACACTGAAACTTGGTTTCGTATTTCCAATAATATAGCTTACTGAGTGAAGTTATAGTATTAACACTTACAAATTGAAGGTTTGATTCGATTTTTAATATTTTATTTTAAATTTCCAATATTTAGGTCCGTCTTACAAAACTGTTTTGAGCGGGACATTTTTTCTCGCACCATATTTGCTGCGAAACAACCAAATTTTTACAACACGTAAAGAAGAACTTTTTTTTAATAGCACTATCCAATCATTTTTTATAAGCAAATTAAAAAAACCAAAAAACAAAATGTCTATAGAACCAAATAACTTTTATTGAATTTATGTTATCTAAAATATGGTTTCATATATAATTGTCCACCCTATATGTTCAGACATTTTGGAGCCACTACCGTCTACCATGCAAACAAAGAAAGATAAAAGTTGTCCCGCGCAAAACAGTTTTTGGTATGTTGTACATTTGTAAGAAGTAGACAACAATTAATGTGGGTGTAAAATCCCCTTGACAATAATAATAATATTTAATATTAAATAATGTCATTATAAAATTATAAATATGTATACAGCACTAAAGAATAAACGCATAATAATGTATTATATTAATTTATATTCATGCATATTATTATAGTTAAATATCTACGTAGGTATTTACCTCACAAATCACAATAGTACTGTAGTTGTACATAACTTACTCGTACAATTAATGCATACCTTGGTAATATTCCAGCAATTTTATACTTACCTATAAATTATATAATATAAAAATTACCTACTCAAAAGTGGAAAAGCTGTGAGAGGAACATGCAGTAGGGAACGATTTATTCGTAGAATATAGAATTCTGCTGGTTTATTCAAAGTATAGTCCAATAAAATATTCTGCTGTTACATAATATGTAATACATAATATTATTATTATTAAGAGGACGCGATACCCGCATGCGTTCTCTCCGTCTTACAATTGATGTACAACATAACAAAAAACTGTTTTGCTCGGGATAGAACCAATCCAAATGTTAATGGCCGAATCGGTCAGTTTAATCATTAAACTTTAATGGATAGGTAGACTCCCTCTAGGAGTGCAATGAATTCTGCCCTATAGATACCGTATAGATACTGTCAAGGGTGGGCTGAGTTAAAAGTTAAAATTAAGTTAAAACGTGAAGTTAATCAACTCTTTACTTTTTTTTCAAATTAACTTTCAGTAAACAGTTAACAAGTTAACTTAAAAACACAAGTTAATTTTTGTTAGTAGAAAAATGCAAATTTTTGAATGATTATTTACTTTCATATATCATTTTAAATTTCCCCAGGTAATTTTATTTTATACGGAATACGTCTTGATAATGACATGAATATATATATAGTTTTAATGTATATGTAACTAGTAACCAGTGCCTCACGCAGGGGGGGGGACTAACGGGCTAAAGCCTCAATATTGTCCGTATTATTATTACTTTAAAAAATAAATATTTTTATCAAGTTTCAACTGTCAACTACAGTGCCGGATCTTGGGGCCCCGGTGCAAAAATAATGTAGATGCCCATAATTTAAAAATGTTATAAAATGTACTACATATTACAAAATGTTCAATACATTTATTTTTGGATTCAGTCGCTCTTCACCGAATGCAATACGACGTAGATGTTTACGTTATTGTGTATTAGTCAATTTGTGTATCGGCGAAGATAATGTGAATGAAAAATATAATATACAAAACAATCAATCAAATATTCACAGTTATAACTCACCACTGATGGGAATAAATTAAATATACTATATACTTTCAAAGTAAAATTAATTAAATACATACCATTTGAAAAAACAAAATATACATTTTACCAAGTACCAATTTTATTTTATAGTACTCGATATCCATAATATCGGGGCCCCCAAATATTTCAAAGAGTCGGGACCTGGGTGCAATTGTACCGGTGGTTTATCCGGCACTGGTCAACTATAGTAAGCAAGACGTAAATTTAATTTATGTCTTACCAGAATGAATTCATTTTTGAAAAAGATTGTATTTGCATATCAATTTTTCTAAAATTATCTGTAATTTTTCGGTAAAAGTATGAACTACCTACTTGTATGAAAGTATTTTTATTAAATTGTCTAGCCTTAGCTATACACATATAATATTTTATAAGTTTTGAACTACAAATTAACTGTGGTTTTGACGAAATTTTAAATTTAAAAGCGTATAAAAAAATAACCATGATGCCTATGTTAATATTTTAGCTATAATAAAAACGTAATTATTACATTGTTAAGCTATTTGACAGGATAAATAATTTTTTATTGATATTTATAGAAAAAAATATTTTTAATTGTTCAAATACAATCCAAGTGACTAGTGAGGAGGTTATAACCAAGCTGGTTACCAAACAGTTTTAACAAATTTTCATTTGTTTCCTCTAATTATTTTAAAAAGCCCTGAGCGAAATTGAAAATGCTTAGGGCTTTTTCAAATAATTGGAGAAAACAAATGAAAATTTGTTAAAATTGTTTGGTAACCAGCTTGGTTATACCCTCCCCACTTGGATTGTATTTTAATAATTAAAAATATTTTTTTACCTCCTAGAAGTACAACATCAGGCATCGAAGTCTATGGTCAGAGCATTTTTTCTACCAGAAAAGTTGAGAAGTTACAAACATTTGAAAATACCTCAAATAAACGACGTTCGTGAAGTTACCCCCCCCCCCCCCTACAGACTTCAAACTGATATCAACATTTTGAAATTTTTATGCAATTAATTGCATGTCTCGCCAAAAAATTTGCAATTCATCGTGAGGCCTGTAAATCCAAAAATACTTATGGGGGTATAAGTTCACGCAGCCCCCCCCCCCCACATGGTCCCGCAGACTTCAAACTTTTGAGCCCTAATTATCATATTTTCGATATAACTTTAGGTCACCGTACGTCCGTACGATGCAATATTTGGAACAGATATGAGGGTTGGTTTGACTACACGTTTTCCTAGCGATAGCGTTGATAATATCAATGAAGAAGACAAAAACGAAAAATAATGTTCAAGTGGTCAATGAAAATTGTTGTTCGAAAGCATCTAAGGATGAAAGGATTATGTGATTTAATATTCTCAAGACAGGTAAGATATTGTTATTTTAAATTACATGGTATATTGTTCCCAATAACTAACAATTAATTTTTTACTGAAATCAATCGAAAATAGTAGAAAAAAATCTGAAATTTGTCTACTGAACCAAGCTGAAAAAATTAAATTTAGGTCTATCCATAAATTCCCCCCAATCAACATTGGAGACAGTAAGAGTCTCTTTACCGGATGTTGACAGAGGACGAGCAGACCCGAGAAATATTATATTTGCAGTAGTGTCTATTGAGGATGGGCAATATTTTAAACTTAGCAATAAATATGGTACTTTGCCACAATTATACACCAAAAATCAGTTTGGTGTTTGTCTGTTGTATTTAAAACCGCTTGATGAGATGGTACATGTAGAAAAATCATTGAGGGAAATTGCGAAACAAATGTCAGATGGTGGTGGTCAAGGATATAAAAGGTAAATATAGGGGGAAATATGACACCATTTGATGTAAATGTGAAGCATCTAGCATTTTCTGCAATTCAAAATGTCACGAAAGCATACCGTGTAATAATAAAGGATAACACATCATGTATTATTAGCAAGTTATATTGTTAAAAATTAAAATTAAACTCATATTATTAATATTATGTATTTTATGGTTGTTGTCTTAAATATAATTAATATTGTTAATAATTTAAATTATTGCATCTCATGTATAATACATTTTTATGGTTGTTAAGACATTGTCATTAGTATCATATGTATCATTAGTAGGTTAGGTTGTAAAAAATTAAAATTGAACTCATATTAATAATATTATGTATTTTATGGTTTTTGTCTTAAATATAATTAATATTGTTAATAATTTAAATTATTGCATCTCATATATGATACATTTTTATGGTTGTTAAGACATTATCCAAAAGTTCTTGGCTAATGTAATATTAGCCAGATAATGTCGACATTATCCAAATATTAACATTACAGGTAACATATATAACAATTAATATCACCTATATCATTGTTAATATAATTGTTACCTATATAATTTGTTATCAAGTAATGATGTAGATAAAAAATGACTATGATTCAAACTATGATTAAATTCTATAATTGTATTCATGGCAGTTTCTGTAACATGAGGTGTGGCCAGATTGGAGTTATTTGATTGAAGGTTTTTGTTATTAGGATGGTTTGACTTCTGTTTTTCCACGTTTAACATTTTTCTGAAGTACCAAGTTGTTACTTATCTAATACATATTTTCTATTGTTATACAAATAAACAAATAATAATAACAATAATTATTATAGATAAATTATTTATTATATATAAATATAATTTATTAATCATAAGTAAAAGCTTAGATTTATTTTAATGTATTTTAAATTTTAGACATAATTTATTTATTTGTGAATATTGTGATATTTTCTTTTTTATTATTAGAATAATATATTAGTTTAATAAATTCACTATAGAGTGGTTTCTACACACATATCATAAATATGCCATTGAAACATATTACTTTTACTTTTAATTTTATTATCATTACTTATATTTTATATTACTAAATTTTCGTAATTTTCAAAACGTAAATTAAAAATTAAAAATTGATAAACAAAATTAAATTTATCTTGAATTGAAACTAAATTCAAAATTTCTACTAAAGTGATTTTAACATGATAATAAATATTAAATAAAAAATTAGGAACAAATAGAAAATGTATGTAATACAACATTTTGAACATAAAAAGTGAATAACAATAATATTAATAATATTTTATAATTATTTCAATGCAGTTCTTAGTTTACTTCACAATCTGGTTTATTATTCCCTGGAAAATAAATTATTCCCATTATACTTTAATAATTAAAGACACAAACAATTTTTGAAGGGGACGTTGTATTACTATTGTACTACTTACAAATGTATAATACTATAATATATTAAAATGTACATTCAGCAATTCCAATTTTGTGTTGTTAGCTTAAATATTATAGTGAATTGACCTATTATCAAACTTGAACGCACAAATATTATGTGTGATCTCTTGTTTTTTTATTACAATATTTTAATTTTAAAGCAAGTTATAAGTACGTACAATATTAAAATTTGAAAATGCTCTTAATTCTGTTCATAATATTTGTTCACAAAATATTGTGAAAAACCAACAAGATCACAGATAATGCTCAAACATAAGTTTGTTATTAGGTAAAATTAAGTATACAACTTCATTATTTTTTTTCAAAATTGGAACTGCTGGACATACAATTTTGGTATATTACATATTTATACATATGGTAAGACGTCATCTAAAGGTTATTTATCTTTGTTATAAAATGTGGAATAATAACAAAATGTAAAACTGAATTTTTAACTCAGTAAAATTATAGTTTTTTGTTTATATCTGTTGAGTTACATAATTAAATAAATGTAACATAAAGACATACATACATAAATAGATTTATACTTATTACTTACTGACTTCAGATTCTTCACTCCCATTAATGAGTATAATATAAGGTTGAAAAATTGGAATAGTTGTAATGACTGTGATCGGTTCGTCGCTTTCATCATGACATTGAAAAACAAATGTTTAAATTCAAATATTATTATGATTTGTATGTGAAAATATTTAAATATATATAATATATATATATGTATATACCTATACCTATTTATTCAACATGTTGAGGATGATTGATAAAGTTCTGTACAATTGTTACTGAGTTTTGATTGGCAAGTCGATAAAGTATTAGACTGGACAAAACAGGCGATTGAGAATTCAAAACTTCATGTGTTACATCCAAATGAATTGGCGATCCAAGAGGTATTATAACGCCTAGTCCAAGTGGAACATTCGGACAAGTTACTTCTCATAAATCTGATGACATATCTGTTAATTGAAAGGATTTTTAATTTATAGAATCTTATTCTCACTGTTATTTATTACCATGGTTTTACATTTTAATTTGTCTGCTACTGTTGAAGCAAATCATTGGACATTTGGGGTAAAAATGTATTGACTTTAGTCCGAGTAGCATCCCAGTAAGTTTGTTTACTATGCAATTATTCTTTACTGTCTTTCCGTTTAACATTACTATGTAACGGGACAAAACACACTGCCATAACATATTTTTCAAGGTTTCTGTAATCACTTCACTCTGATAATAAAATACGCAAAAGTTAGAAACAATTTTTAAAAAATCACAACATTTAAAAAGTATTGGTAATTAATTAATTTTATACCAGTGTTCCTATTATCATACATTGTGCATCAGTTCTAGAAGTCAAAAAATGTTGGTAGTGATTGAATCTGAAGAATTGGAGTAAGAAACCCTATGAAAATATTATAATTATATTAATTAATGTACAACCATTTTTTGTGATTATTAAAGTTAAAAAAAAAAATATATCTAAATAATTTCTTTTCTATACTCTATTCAGAATAAGAATTCCCATTCGCTTGACGAAAACTCATCTTGTTTGTGCATGCCTGTTGTCACCAATTGGCGCTGATGTTTGCCGCCAACGTGCCGCAGGTGTATACATAGTGAACAATAATATCGCACTGTTTTTCACAAATAATTATATACGGCATAAGCATTATGTTTGGTGCAGAACAATAAGGTAAAAGTACCTTATTCTGAATAGAGTATATGTTCAACTCTTGGTAATTGAAATATTAACTTATATTTTTTGTATAAAGTAAAAAACTCCTTCCCAGCTGTTATAACTCTTGAGAGATCAAAATTTAAAAATTAGGTTGCGAGCAAATCGATCTATTTATTTTTGGTTCAGTTATATGGGCTGGTCAAATATTTTGCTCACTCTTATTAAGAACTTAAATAACGTCACAAACTGGATTACTAAGGATCATAAAAGTGTTATGACAATAATAATAAGAGAGCGGATTAGTTGCATTTGTAGATTTATTCTGGTTGATCATATGAAAATATGCTAAGTACAGAATTTGTTTCATAAAATAACAATTTGAACAATTAAACTTTAAGGTGTATATTTTGACATTTACCCATTTTTTTAAGGGCTTAGTTTAAGATTTTAATTATATATTTCATTTTTTAGTGAATATTTCGTGTTATTTTAGGCATTATTGAAATTATTACTATTGTACTATAGGAAAAAATCTATTTTTTTTATAGTTTTGATTAATATTGAAATAAATTCATAGGTATAATTGTAGGTATTAACGATTTTCCTAAATATATTTGAGAACCAATTTTTTCTTAATAGATTAAAACAAATTACAAAACATAGATATTTTAAAGAAAAGTATTAATAGTAGCGTACCTTAGATTTAGTTGTACCAAGTTGTACTAAGTTGTATGAATACATTTTAGAAATGTGAAGATATTTTTAGTGTTTTCTTGGATTTTGCTAAGAACTTCGAAGAGGTTTTCAGGCTTTTCCAGGCTTTTTCCAGTATTTATATGGTTTCGACAGTAGACAAAGGCAGGTTAGCACATTACAGGTTCTTCTCTGCGCACGTGACCTGGTGTCTGTTGATAACTACTTCATATTTGCTAATTTTATTATTATATTAATTATTATTCAAATTATTAATTAATAATAATAACCTTTGATAACAAAGTGGCAGACAGAAGACCCCTTGGATCAATGTCGGTTCCACACTCTTAACAGTTTGTTATCAATGGAAACAAGACTTTGCAGAAACATGCTTCCCATTCATCACCGTTGAGCATTGCTAAGTCATGCATTAGAAGTATGTCATGTTGTAAATATGTCCCAGCACTCAACCTCATCTATGAACAATTAAAAATATTATTTTACACACCAAAATTGGGAGTTTGATTTACTCACATCAAGTCGTAAACCGCAACACAGACTACCTTGGAGTACAGGAAACCACCAATAACTCCACAAAGATATAAGTTCTGCCTGGATTTTCTTCTGTTCATCAACGATATATATCTGCAGTACTCGGGTGCAATGTGTACATAACCCACACAGCATTATTCAATGAAACTGATTTAATAAATATTTGTTTTTAATTAAATTTTAAATATTCAAATTTAAAAATGTATTAAAATTGTAATAAATATTGAAGGAAAAGTATTTAAATTTAAATATTTTAAAGCATTTTAATTTAATTAAAAATATTTAAATATGGAATTACTGTTACATATTAATATTGTATCAGTTTAATTAACTAAATATCAATCAAACACAATTATTATTCAATGTTAAAAATTAATCTTAATTACATCTTTAAAATGTATTATTTAATAAATAACAATACACAATTTGTAATAAATATATTATATATATATATATATTAATTATTTATGTAATTATACGATATAATATAGTAGGCGGTAACTAAGCATTAATAAATATTTATTAAAAGTTGATTAATTATTTTTTAATTCCAATATATAATGTTTAATAAGCTTTTATTAAATATATCTATGCTGTGTGGGAAGGTCAATAAGCTGAAAACATTTAAATAATTTATGATTAATTATAATATACATTAATAAGAGAATGAAGGAAATACCTGGAAACTTTAGTTTACCTACTTGGAATGGCTTCAGGGTCACTATCGTCTGCTTCATATGGATTAGACATTTTACTTTTGTTTGATTTCAAATTTGTTTTTGGTTTGTTGCTTTTTTTTTGGAGTACATTTTTATATTCTAAAATAATTTAAATTGAGCATTGATTTTTTTTAAAGAATGACTTAAAAATTTTCATTCTAACACAATTTTTTATGAGAGACCACATATTATTGAGTTGAATGGTGTAATATGTGCAATGTTACGCACTAAACACGCCATAAAACAAAATTAAATTTATCTTGAATTGAAACTAAATTAAAAATTTCTACTTAAGTGATTTTAACTTGATAATAAATATTAAATAAAAAATTAGGAACAAATAGAAAAAGTATGTAATACAAAATTTTGAACTTAAAAAGTGAATAACAATAATATTAATAATATTTTATAATTATTTCAATGCAGTTCTTAGTTTACTTCACAATCTGGTTTGTTATTACCTGGAAAATAAATAATTCCCATTATACTTTAATAATTAATGACACAAACAATTTTTTGAAGGGGATGTTGTACTACTTACAAATGTATTATAATTATAATACTATAATATATCAAAATTTACATCCAGCAATTCCAATTTTGTGTTGTTAGCTTAAATATTATAGTGAATTGACCTATTATCAAACTTGAACGTACGAATATTATGTGTGATCTCTTGTTTGTTTATTACAATATTCTAAAATAATTTAAATTGAGCATAGATTTTTTTTAAAGAATGACTTAAAAATTATCATTCTAACACAATTTTTTATGAAAGAGACCACATATTATTGAGTTGAATGGTGTAATATGTGCAATGTTACGCACTAAACACGCCATAAGCTCAAAGAATTTTACAAAAGATAATGCATCATGAAGTTTAAATATTTAACAATCCGGCTAGATTTCTATGTCCACTGAGTTTGTTTAAATCTACGTGAACAAAAACATTAGCTTCTTATATGAATTTATTGTTAAACATAGCATGAAATGTATTTACCTTTAAAAAATCTGGTTTATTATCTGGAGGTGACGACAAAAGGGTTGAGACATTTTATGTTTTCTTCATAATCGTCGTCACTTTAAAAAATTATCAAGTAATTATAAACATTCAATTAGGTTTTATCCATCTGAAACTGACAAAGTTGATTAATACAACTCATTGACTTTTTTTTAATATAAATTGAATAAACAGTCATAAGAATTTACTTTTTATAAAATTTCTTACAACTTTACTACAACTTCCATGATCTGATATTGTATTGGTTTAAACTTATAATAATAGATTTTAGGTATCTTTTAAATATAGATATATTCTGTAAAGTGTAAATCACATCTACTCAACTACAACATATGGATCTGAAAGAAAGATATAAATTATAAATAAATGTAATATTATATAATATAAAATAAACGATTCAATATAACTTATGCCAATTAAGGTGTAAAACTTATTTATTTGTACCTATACTACATTCAATTGAATTTAATTTTGTATTTTGTATCAAATTCTGCAATGTCCCAAAATTCAGATCCAATTGTCATTACACTGTAAGTCCAAAATAGTTAAGCATTTCTTTGCTATTTAAATATGTTGAGGCTCTCTGAAGTATTAAAACTGAATACATGTTCAGAAAAATTGTATTACCTACAAATTAAAACATTGTTAAAAATAACATTTCAGTGCGCCATTTGTTTTCTGTCTTTAAACTACTAGCAACATAACAAATGTGCGTACAGTAGATCTAATTTTGTAGGATTAGCTTTAATAATAGAGTGAATTCAGTACCGTATTGGAGGGTATACGGCTTTATATGCCGTATACCTTCTGGTTATCATTGTATACTCTCTGTTGAAGAGAAATAATATAAAATTATATATTATATATTTATATATATTTGTACACAATATGTATTTTGTAAATGTATACCAATAGTTGGTTATAAGTTATATAGTATACCCTCTGCTTTTTTTACGACTACAACACTGAGTGAATTGACATATCCTTTGAACAAAATTAAAGTTTTAGGCTTTTATGGGTGAATTAAAATCACCAACTGTAAGGTCTTAAAATCCTTTATTTGTCTGTTCATTTTCTTCAAACTCGTCGTTGGAGAAATATAATTTTCTGAAAATGTAAAATTGTAAAAAATTTATTAATATCTAATTCATTATAGCTACTATAACACATATCTAAAAGCAACTTAGAAATCCCTACTGTTTATTTATTTAAATCTAGTCTATGTTTTTCACAAGTGGGCTTGAGTTTATTGAACGATATTACAATGCAAATTATTAACGGTATGTCTTATATAATATACAAATACTCTATTAAACTGTGGTTGTTAAATAATACTAGTGACCTACAGCCCATGTAATGTACCTGTGTATATAATGTAGTCTATTTATGTATCTATTCCATTTTTGTTGTTCTTCTGTATATTGTATTCATTTATTGGTATTCATGTTTTTATTATTATATTACTAATTAAAAATTACTACTAGGTATGTCTATTTATGTTTTTGAATTATAGTCAAAATGACACAGTTTTTAGAGAAATATCAAAAATATTATAAAATGTATAAATCAATATCTTTTAATAGTATTTCATCATCGGAGGTTATCTTCAGTGGTGAGATGGGCCATTTAACTATGCTAGGTATATTTACTTACTGAAAATTATAATTTCTTGACCAATATATTATTATTATTATTATCATTATTTTACTATCAATTTTAATAAATAATTTTATTTCTTACACAATTTATTAGTCTTGCCCAGAGTCATACCAGTTTTGCTTCAAATTTTTAACATTTCTCTTGTTTATGTGTAATATTATGTTTATATATTATCGGTATTGTTTATTTTACCTCTCCGTATCCAACAAGTTGTTGAGATTATGTTTTAGGACAGCCTCTGGCCATAATATTGGCTTATTTTCTGAGCCTTGTTTATAATCACTGCTAGTGAAATGATTACTGCAGATTCTATGACAGTTAGAATTTGGGTAATCATCCAACTCGAAGCTTTTAAGTGATTCTTTCTGCAATTTTCATTTTTTTGAAATCTTTATTTATTAAAAAATTAGAACGACATTACATTATTGAGAAATATAATCAATACAACTTAACTCTGTCTCACAAAAGAAAGGTACCGTTTCGCGCATGTACACTGTGGGTCACAGACATCCTGCAGGTCGTCAAAATATTATTATTACTGCGGTGAACGATCTGTTCATGTCAATGTAGCCGATGCAGAAATCGTGTTTACTCGATACCGAGACCGGCGTCAACGATCATAGTCGTTACTCGTTACTGGTGTTTTGAGTGGATAAGTGCAAAATTGACAAGGTTTCCGTCAAGACGTGGAACAGTTCTTTCGTGAGGGAGAGTATAGAAATAATACTTACAAATGAAAGTTGAGGTGTACTTTGGATGTTTAACAACAAAAAATCCACTTTTGCATCGTGATTGTGTGCCGAAATAGTAAAATGTATGGCCGGAATTCTGTACGAGTGTACGACTGTATGTAGTCTGTAATCTGTCTTTATGTTCAAATTTCAAATAGCCGAACGTGGAATATTATGATACAAACAGCAAGTCAGCAAAGGCACACAATAATAAAATAACAATATTATTTTGTTGCTATTTATTTGATAACAATTATTATTACATACCGTGATAAGCACAGACGTCGTACTTGTACGTCGGTGGTTAAAGTCAGATTGGTCACTTGTTGATTACTACTTATAAAAATGGTACTAGTGATGACAGGGCACAGACTTCAGTCTATACTACATAGAATATGACGTAGACTTCTTACTCATAGGCGTGCGCACGGGGCGAGCCGGTCAAACCCAGGCTCGACCTGAAACTTTTTAGGGGCATAGTAAAATGTGCGTATATATTTAAATATTTTATTATAATGCTCATATTATAATAATATGTTCGTGGAGATCATGAAAATGTTGTTTGTCGTGAAAGTATAAAAAAATCAAAAATATTTGTGTGTACCTACCTAACCTAACCATTACATACATTTTATTAATCTAAAAAAATACAGTATACCTTTATAGGTACAATTACAATAACTATAGTAGTATAGTACTATAGACATTAATAGGTTAATATATTATCAACATGTATGTTGGTGTGTTAAAAAAAAAATTAGGGGCGCAGTCCAAATATTAGGGCACTATAATTGTCTAGGCTCGACCAGAAATTTAAGTCTGCGCACGCCTATGTTCTTACTACATAGAAATCTGTGCTTCTGGCCACTGGGGCATATTTCTTTGTTATCTATAATGGCCTTATGCTTATCCCGGAACTTCGCCTTGGAGGTAACATATTTTATTGTACAACAGAGTAGTGCAACTCTATAGGAGGGTTTTTTGTAATGATTTTTTCTCACTGCACAAACTTATTCCCACTCTTGGGTTATAGTAGGGAATTTGTCTACACATACCAAACCCTACTGACTTTTATCCGTTGAACTGTCAGGGGCGGCTCAAGGGGAGCCCTAGCCCCCCCCCCCCCAAGCTGTATTTCTCCACATTTTTTGAAATTATGACTTGGTCACCCCTTATAATCATGTCTCTGGAGTCCCCCCTGTGAACTGTGCCGGCTTTACTATCTAGTACCTACTAACCTAGTGTCTACTGTATACAGTACTAGGTATCTATTTTTTTTTTACTTTCATACGGCTGCGTATAGGGTAGTAGGTACTCAGAAGTCAGAAAACGATATGTAAAAAACTTATAAATCCCGACTACTTCATGATATACCAAATAAATCATTTTTTATATTAATGCACTATTTTTATTGTACATTTGTTGTAAATAATACTTATACTAAGTAATATTTACTTGAAATAGGTAATTTGTAATAGCAATTGTTTATGAAAATAAAAACAATCAATTGACTAGGTACCTAATTTCTTTATAATTTTTTGAAATATACTTTTACATCAAATAATAGTCAAAATTATAATTTTAATGTATCTAGACCACTACAACTTTTACAAAGAAAAATTGTAAGGATATATTTAAGTAAAACTACTTTACTTCGTTCAACTAAAGAAAACCTTAAATAATTAGATTTAGATGTGTTACCATTTGAGTCTGTATATAATAAAATAACTATTGTATATATAATTAAAAACTTTGATTTCTTTCTGGATATGAAAAGGGTTATTAAAAGAGAAAATAGGGCATTTGATGTCAGAATGGAGTATTCTAGAAAAGCGTTTGGTCAAAAATTCATAGATTAACTAGGTCCAAAAAACTACCACTCAATGCCATTAAATATAAAAAGGGACATATTCTATACAGAAGGGAATCGTTATAAACTATAGATATGAAAAAAAAATTCAGATTTGGTTATATTTAATACCTTGAATAAATAATAAGGAATTATATTTAACTGTTTGTAATTTAATATTAGTTATAAGTACCTATTCTAATTGTATAGATTGATTGTCCGCCTTGTAAACGTAAATGTATTAACAAAAGGAGAGAATGATCTATCAAGAAACTTGCACATGAATTGTAATCTAAACACTCCAACAAGTAAATTAGTCTTGGTAAGTATAACCCAGTGTAATACACTATGTATTGTTTTTTTAATAATTAATTGGACTAAACTAATTTATTGAACAAATTCACTAAGTCTGTATTTTTTAATACTATTTGTATGGTTATGCGTGATTTCACTGTATATAATATATATTTCATAATATTACTTATTGTTAATTTAATTAATTAGGCAAATTTACTAAACTAGTTCCATTAATATTGTATTTCTGAATGACAAATAATTTATGTTATGTTTTTGACACTATAAGTACATCACCTATTATTTTTCTCATTATTTAATATACTTTGTATTATTTTTTTTTTATAACTGATTAGAATAAACTTAATTTAATAAACAAATTCACTAAGTCTGTATTTTTATTACTAGTTGTATAATGTTACATGACAGTTGAAATAGTATTACTGAATAACCTGCATTGGTATTGCACTGTATATATATTTTTTTAAATAATATTACTTATTGTTAATTTAATTATTTATACAATTGTACTAAATTAATTGCATTAATATTGTATTTTTAAATGACAAATCAATTATGTTATACTTTTGACACTATAAGTCTGTCATCTATTATTTTTCTCATTACATTCTTAAACAAATATCTAAATCCTTTTTTTTTTACCATCATTGTTAATCTTTAATAAATCTATATTAACTGGCCATTTTCATTAAGCGTTTAAAACATTTATAGTAAGCCCCTATATAAATTGAACTAACATGTAGAAATTATAGACCAATCTCACTATTATTAACTATATCTAAAAGTTTTGAAAAATGTAAAAAAAAAATCATTTATAACAAGGAAGCAATTTATATCGATAAATGTGAAAATATGTTAGGCTATGGTGTTCTTCCTCCAAGTATCTTGGCACAATAATACATTATACAGTTAAATGGGATAGCCATATTAGTTATATTAATGGTATTTTACAAAGAATTTTATATAAATTTAATCAAGCCAGTATAGATTAGATATAATTAAATAAATTATAAATTGTAAAAGAGTTATTTATTTAGCTTTATGGTATAATATCCATTTGGAAAGGAACTTTTAATTATTTTACCTCAAGCCTCAATGTTACTATAAATGGTATTATTAAATATTCATTAAACCTTCCTAGGCAAACTTGCTGGAATTTATTTTATGAAAAACTTAATTTAAAGAAGTTTAAGATTATTTATAAAATTGCTATTCTAGTAGATTTATATACACATTAATATTCAATTACTGTAGTAGATCATGAATATTATAATACTAGATATAACCAGAATGTTAATATACATTTACTGAATCGTCATACAGTTTTTAGTCAAAGTAGTGATCTGTGTACCTGTCTTTAATTAAATTGTTTATTAAATATTAATATTAATAATTTTAATAATTAATAATTATTCAAAACATATTTGACATTTTTAGACTTCTCTACTATAATTTCTACAAAGGTTAAACATTAATAACAAAAAAAAATGTATTATTTAATACAATGGATATTATTTTTGTTAACATAAAATTGTTATTAGGTTTTCGTATTTTTTCTTAGAGGTTTCCTTCTGGGTTTTTCTTCTTCTCTTCCGTTTCGGGATATTTATATTGATTGAGATATTTTTTCAAACATGGCAAGCAAACCTAAACAAATCACCATAATTTAAATCAAACTACCTATGTATAATATTCAATTTGCTATGAACAAAATCAATTACCTGTTTCCCAGGTTCGTAATCAACTTCATAGAAAGTGCAAACCTTGTCCATCGCAGTGTACAGGGTACCACCTGCACTACAACGCTTGTTTATACATTTGAGTTGACGCTTCAGTGCCTCCAATTCTTCAGGCCCAAAATCATTTTGGTTTGATGGACCAAATTTTATTCTCTAGTCAAGAAAATACAAATCACAAATCAATAAACAAATTAAACATTATATTATTTGTAATGTGATTATGGTATAGCCTCTACACGTATAGAGATACACAAATCATGGCACAAATCTAACTCTGGGGTTGTTAGTTGCCTACTCAAATAATAAATACATACCTAAATACAAATTACAAATAGAATCATTTACAGGACTAACAGTTTGTGGAAACTTGAAATAGTATTTACAAGAAATGAGAGTATCACTGAATAGAAACTAGAAAGTATTTCTATTATTTTTTAAAGTATAAACAGATAAACTAGAGTTGTTTCATTCCATTTCATTTCGAGATATTTATAATGTTTAAGATATTTTCTAAAAAATGTCATGCAAACCTAAACAAATCACTACAATTTAAATCAAACTACCTATGTGCAACATTCAATTAGCTATGAATAATATCAATTACCTCTTGTCCAGGATTCTTAGCAATGTCATAGTACATCCATACAAATTCCACGGTATCATCATAACTACAACGATTGTTTAATGATTTGTCTTGACGCCTCTGTTCCCTCAATACTTCGGCACTGAAATTATATGGCTCCCAATATTTGCTCGGTGAGGCCATTTTTTTATTCTAGTCAAGAAAATACAAATAACAAATTAATAAATAAATAAAACATTATACTATGTGTAATGTGATTATAGTATATCCTCTACAGTCTACACATATAGAGATGCACAAATTATGTCACAAATCGAACTCTGGGGTTGTAGGTACACAAATAGTAAATGCATACCTAAATACAACTTACAAATAAAATAATTTACAGGACTAACAGTTCGTGGAAACTTGAAATAGAGTCTACATGAGATGAGAATATGAAACGCTAAATTGCTTCATGATTGGTTATCACTGAATAGAAACTAGAAAGTATCTCCAATATATTTTAGAGTATAAACAGATAAACTAGAGTTGTTTCGTTTCAGTGGTTCGTTATATTATCATTGATATTATATATTATATACCTACCATGACCTAAGATATATCTTAGTTCAGGACAACTACTAAATATCTAGTGTGCTACGACAAAATAATACTGCTACTGAAAAAACTAAGCATCTATAGCTATGTAATACTTATATTTATTGTTGACATACGACTATATGTCAATATCACCATGTAATAGGTTATAGGCATGAACATTAGAGAAAGAACACCAAATGCCGAACACTGCCAGATTGCATGTTGGACAGTAGTGAAGTCATTTTTACATGTTCAGCATCGGGAATTTTTTTTGTTATTTATTTTTATAATCTTAATGGTGAAACTTATGAATAATTACTATACAAAGTTTTTTTAAGACTAAAATATTTCTCGGTTGAATATAATAGGCATATGTTTCCAATAATATACAGCTTCTATACAAAGAGATATAATTATTTTAAAAAATACATTCAAATTTTGTATATATAAATCGTCGTCTCAGAATGAAAATGTTCTTTTGTTTAATTTTTGTAATTGTTCAGGGGAACGTCTTTAAGTTAGCCATCAGTCTGTATGAATTAGAACCTTTCCATTTTCTGTATCTCATTGAACCATCAACGGAATGATACGATTTCAGGATTGAATTATACAACAAAAAATATCAAATAATAATATGCAAAAAATTGTAAAAAAAATTGATTTAGAATCTTCTCATTCTGAGACGACGAAATCTATAATATCAATGTATGAGCTGTTGTATAACGGGTTCACTGTCATTGCCTACGAATTACTATTGTATGGGTCTGGCGTCAGCACAACAAACTAAAGCCCCAAATGAGTCAAATGTCCATAATCCATTCGGAATATAAAATAATATAATATTATTCTGGCCGAGTAGGTTTATCATGGCTAAATAACAGTTTATAATTTATTTAGTCATGATTTTTACACTTACTACTGAATACTTACGAAGTCAACGAAGTCGTAAAAATCCCGTAAATCGGAAATCAAATGAATGTAAAATGATGTCGAATTAAAGACATCAGTCGAAATCGGGCTTTTAGGTCTGGACATGTGTTATTGTGGAGAAAAAAATTGATACCACTGCCACAATACTATCACTACAGCAATACTCCGCAGTGTTACCACAACAATAATAATTTTAAATTATAACAAGTCCAAAATATTCTATTTATTTTAATTTAACGAAAGACGAAAGGTGAAGTATACCTACACTAATTATAATATTATTGTATACGATTTCACTCGTTCATTTTCGAAGTCCAAAATATCGCTGACCAAATGAATCCAAGTACAAAATAATAACTTTAAAAATGTGACTGACATGAAAGTGCTCGGGTTTATTGAAACCTCTCGGAAAGATACTCGTACACACATTATTATAATAATTTAGCCGACCGCTTTTCACGGACGGGCTTGGCTTTTGGGTCTTGGGAATATTTTGAAATATCAAAAAACGTCTAAGAGGTTTTTTATTTGTACACTGGCATAGAAAAACGATCTGCAGTCAAATTTTCGAGATTTTATCATTTTTCTTGGGTCTGGAAAAAATACTGTATTAAATACAAGTTTAAAATAACTGAAATATGATATTCCCATAGTTATTAATGTATTTATTAAATTATTCCGGATTTTTTCCACAGACCTAAAAGCCAGAGTTCAACCAGGGGACATCATTATATTCTGCTATTATAAATGTTATACTTCAATAAAATAAAATATAAGAATATTATTTTAAGAAGAGATTAACAGTAAATACTTCCGTAATTAGTGATTAAAAAGTAAACAAACGACAATAACCAGGACTTAACTTGCTGTGGTGCTATTTAATCAGGAGAAGTTCACATTTTATAAATAAACAAGTCACACACATACATTTTTTGCCAAAGTTCATATAGGTAATTCACAATTTAATATTAATTTTTAAGTATAAAACAAGGTGAACCACAGCAATAGAATTAATATTTATGAATTTCGTCACCTAGTGGCAGAACAGGTAGAAATAATATAATAATAAATATGTACGGCCCTTATGGCACAACAACAAAAAATGTATAAATATTAAATAATACAAAACCCCACGATTTGGTCGGTGCACGGCTGGCCTATACTATATACTAATAATAAAAAAAAAATAAAAGAGCTCGCGGCGATTAGAGCACAAAAACAATAAAAAGAAACAACAATCAGTGGAGATTAGCACACACCAACAATACTATAAGTATAAACGGCGATTATGCTTGAGAACAATAATATTAATCCGCGTTGGCGCTACGAAACGGTGGCATAATAAATTAATAATATTAGGTACGCAGTCGACGCCACGAGACCGCGAGCGATAACACGCAATCAATAAATTGAGGGAACAAAGTACAAACCTCCTATATGTGCCAAATTTATGATTTTGAGGTTTTGTTATCTCTGGATTCAGAAAAAAATTAGATATTTATTGATAAAATCTCATATGTGCACGACTGGACAGCTGCTGCCAGCTCGTCTGTATTACAATAATAATAATAAAATAATAATTAAATCTCGCAGCGATTAGCACACACTAAAAATAATCACAGATTTCTATATGATACTAGATGAGGAATTCCGCATGACAATCATTTCAAACTAAGAGGCCAGCTGATTGAACGTTCGCCATTTTTTTAGTTGGCAAAATATTACATTCATTAAACAAATTTATTTATGTAAAATATTTTTTTTTTTTTTTTAAGCAACAGGTTTAGAAATAATAAAATGCAATACAACATAATTAATATTTTCCATATACAATACCAAAAAATGCAAACTGACCTGGAGCTTCAACCGATGCCGCGAGTACCTCATCTAGTTAGTATATACAATTCTGTGACAATAATATTTTATTAAGTATAAACAGCGAATCGTGTCAGTATAAAAAAAAAATAATAGGACTTGGCGATTTGCGATAGTTTAAAATACTACAGAACAGAACAAATAATTATCTAGATATTCTTCTAGATAAGTCCGAACACTGAATATATTACGTATAAACGGCGACTCGTGCCAGTATAACAAACAAAACAATTGGCACTCACTCAAAATACTACAGAAGTACAATATAAAATAAATAAATGGAGATTACCGATTTGCGTCCACCCAACAAAATATAATACAAATATAATTTCTGGCGATTTGCGCCACCACGATGGACAAAATAATAATAATCAATATGGGTTCGCGGTATTGAAATCAATATTGTAAATTTCTCACGATATAAGTATAACTATTGCGCAGTGGCGATATGCACAAAACATAAAAGAAAATACGATAAGTGATTTTTCGCGCCACTAACTTACCTTATTATAAACGGGTGTTATGCTTGCGAAGAATATTAATTTTCTGCGTTGACGCTGCAAAACAGACTGAAGTCAAGGGCGGACGTATTAAATATCAATAATATATTAATATGCACCTACGCAGCCGAAGCGGTGCGGCGGCGCGGGATAAAACACCGCGAGATCAATAAATTTTCGTTCAAGGGTACAAACTTCTATACGTGCAAATTTATGATTTTGAGGTTTTTGTATCCCTGGATTCAGAAAAAAATTATCTATTTATTGATACCATCTTCTTAGTGCACGACTGGAAAGCCGCTCCTCTATATATGTGCTATAATAACAACAGGTTAAACGCAATGCGTATCATTCTTGGTACATGGATGGTTACCGATTCGAGTTAACCCAAAAAGTTATTTGATTATTACCTAAAACTTTTGATATTTTCATTTCAGTTTATTATGTGATTTTGTATCGGAATTGATGATTTTCAATCGTGTACTAAATATGTAGGCACCTGGGAATGTCAGATCTAAATATAATTCGATAATTAATATGACGTGGTGATTTGCGATTATTTAAAATACTACAGAACAGAACAAGTAATTGTCTAGATATTCATCTAGATAAGTCCGAACACTGAATATATTACGTATAAACGGCGACTCGTGCCAGTATAACAAAAAAAACAATTGGCGCTCACTCAAAATACTACAGAAGTACAGTATAAAATAAATAAATAATGATTACCGGTTACGCAAATCGGTAACAAATCGAGCACTAAGAACATAATAATAGTAATGGTTTAAATAAAAATAATTACATTATTTATAAACCATAAACTTTGTTTGAGTATCTGTATAAATATTTAAAAATACATTTGTACAACTTCACAAATTTTTATCAATAAAAAATGTATGTAGATAAATTTATTTAGATTAGGAAAATAACTACCTATCCAAGATGAACGTTTAGATACCTTGTAACTATTTATCTAGATAAGATAAAAAATGAACAAATAATTATCTAGATATTCATCTAAATAAGTCCGAACACTGAATATATTACGTATAAACGCCGACTCGTGCCAGTAGGTATAACAAAAAAAACAATTGGCGCTCACTCAAAATACTACAGTAGTACAGTATAAAATAAATAAATGGTGATTACCGATTTGCGTCCACCCAACAAAATATAATACAAATATAATTTCTGACGATTTGCGCCACCATGATGAACAAAATAATAATAATCAATAGGGGTTCGCGGTATTTAAATCAATATTGTAAATTTCACACGATATAAATATAACTATTGCACGGTGGTGATTTGCACACCACATAAAAGAAAATACGATCAGTGATATTCGAGAAACTAACTTACCTTATTATAAACGGCGGTTATGCTTACGAACAATATTAATTTTCTGCGTTGACGCTGCAAAACAGACTAAAGTCAAGGGCGGACTTATACAATATCAAAATAGGTACCTATGCACCGAAGCGGTGCGGCGGCGCGGGATAAAACGCCGTGAGATCAATAAATTGTCGTTCAAGTTTACAAACTTCCTATACGTGCAAATTTATGATTTTAAGGTTTTGGTATCCCTGGATTCAGAAAAAAATTATCTATTTATTGATAACATCTTCTATGTGCACGACTGGAAAGCCGCTCCTCTATATGTGTGCTATAATATCAACAGGTTAAACGCAATGCGTATCATTCTTGGTACATGGATGGTTACCGATTCGAGTTAACCCAAAAAGTAATGAACATGCCTTATTTGCTTAATACCTAAAACTTTTGACATTTTCATTTTAGTTTATTATATGATTTTGTATCGGAATTGATGATTTTCAATCGTGTACTAAATATGTAGCCCCCTGGGAATGTCAGATCTAAATATAATTCGATAATTAATATGACGTGTTGATTTGCGATTATTTAATATACTACAGTAGTACAGTAAGTATAAAATAAATAAATAATGATCACCGATTTGCGTTCACCCAACAAAATATAATACAAATATAATTTCTGGGGATTTGCGCAGCCACGATGAACAAAATAATAATAAACAATATGGGTTCGCGGTATTGAAATCAATATTGTAAATTTCTCATGATATAAATATAACTATTGCACAGTGGAGATTTGCACATCACATAAAAGAAAATACGATAAGGGATTTTTAGCGAAACTAACTTACTTTATTATAAACGGCGGTTATGCTTACGAACAATATTAATTTTCTGCGTTGACGCTACAAAACAGTCTGAAGTCAAGGGCGGACGTATTAAATATCAATCATAGGCACCTACGCAGCCGAAGCAGTGCGGCGGCGCGGGATAAACGCTGCGCAATAAAATAATCAATAAATCGTCGTTCAAGGTTACAAACCTCCCATTTGTGCAACATTTATGATTATGAGGTTTTGGTATCCCTGGATTCGGAAAAAAAATTAGATATTTATTGATCAAATTCAAATATCCTATGTGCACGGCTGGCTAGCTTCACGCTTATACTATAATAATTTTTTAAAAAAAAATAATAAAAGCTCGCGGGTTAAGCACACTGCACACACTAACAATAATCAAAGATTTATATATAATACTAGATAAAGTACTCTGCATGATATAAATTGCAAAATATGAATCCAGCTGATAGAAGGTTCCAAATGTGTTCAGATGGAAAAACATTACATTCATTATACAAAATGTATTAGGTGAGTATACCATAGTTTTTAATAGTAAAATTATTTATGTCAAATATTTTTTTTTTTTTTTTTTTTTAAACAACAGGTTTAGAATAAATAAAACATATTTAATGTTACAATATAAAATACCATACAATATCTTCTGACCTTCAGGCTTCAACTGATGCAGTGAATACCTTATCTAGTTAGAAGTCTGTGACAATAATATAATACAAAGTATATACAGTGACTCGTGTCAGTATAAAAAAAAAACAGTATTAAACACAGTGGGATGAAACACGAATTTAGAGTATCAAAAGTATCATTTTTTAAAAACTAAAAAATTATTGTTTTTTTTTATCAATTATTTAGTTACAAAATAATAATAAACAATATCGATTGTGGGGTATTTAAATTAAGAGCATCATGAATTTGGGCGAATTATCTTTTCACCTACATCATAAAAGTGTGAGTTTCTTATAATGTGTTTGAGCGAATATGATACAATAATATAAAAAATAAAATTGTACGTTAGTAAAGATTAAGATAAAAATAATATTTAAAATATATATTGCATTTTATATCAATCTAAATGTGGCATATCGTTTTCATTTTTAATCACACGCACAAAAATAAAAACCTTCCAATTTTAATCATGCCCGTGGAATGCATGGACAACCCAAGTCAGTTAAAATGAGAGAGAAAATGGAGTGATAAAATACAGCATCCCATTATATTGAAAAAAATTGCCTAAACACATTGCATTTTTTAAAAATTCACCCAAACGCAAACCGCTGAAATTAATATTGTAAATTTCGGAAAAAACAAATAAATCTACTGCACAGTGGCGATTTGCTCACACTAAAGCCAATATGATAAGTGACTTTTTGTGCCACTAACTTACCTAAGTATAAACGGCGATTATGCAATATTGTTTTTCCTCGTTGACGCAACAGAACGGACTGAAGTCTGAATCGGCCGTGTTAAATAATAAGAATTTTAGACACCTACGCAGCCAACGCGGAGCGTCTGCGCGAGATCAATAAATTGTCGTTCAAGGGAACAAACTTCCTATACCTGCAAATTTATGATTTTGAGGTTTTGGTATCCCTGGATTCAGAAAAAAAATTATCTATTTATTGATAACAACTTCTATGTGCACGACTAGCCAGCCGCTCGTCTATATATGTGCTATAATAACAACAGGTTAAGCGCAATGTGTATCATTCTTGGTACATGGATGGTTACCGATTCGAGCTAACCCAAAAAGTAATGAACATGCCTCTTTTGCTCGGTACCTAAAACTATATGATATAAGTATTATAAAACTTTTTATTTTAGTTTATTATGTGACTATAAAATGTGATTTTGTATCGGAATTGATGATTTTCAATCGTGTACTAAATATGGTACACGTAGCCCGCTGGGAATGTCAGATTCAAATATAATTCGATAATTAATTGTAATTTCGTTAGTTAGGAAATATCTTTGTATAGTAATTGTAAATAATACTATTTTTGACCACTCGTTGAGTGCGGTTTTATTTCTGATAATGATTTTGTATTATTAGTTGTAAAATATGGTTGTTGGGAAAAAGTAAATTTTTAGACTTGTATACAAACAATATTGCATCTTTATCTTTCACTTGATAGTTATCAGTATGACTAATTAAGCAAGGATGATCACCAAAAAAACAATTTTTCCTATCACTTCGCATTTTCCCCAGACTCGACAGAAACAGTAAAATTCCTTTATAATTTGTAGTGGAAATAACATATTTTTCACATTTATATCGATAAATGTGAAAATATGTTAGGCTATGGTGTTCTTCCTCCAAGTATCTTGGCACAATAATACATTATACAGTTAAATGGGATAGCCATATTAGTTATATTAATGGTATTTTACAAAGAATTTTATATAAATTTAATCAAGCCAGTATAGATTAGATATAATTAAATAAATTATAAATTGTAAAAGAGTTATTTATTTAGCTTTTATGGTATAATATCCATTTGGAAAGGAACTTTTAATTATTTTACCTCAAGCCTCAATGTTACTATAAATGGTATTATTAAATATTCATTAAACCTTCCTAGGCAAACTTGCTGGAATTTATTTTATGAAAAACTTAATTTAAAGAAGTTTAAGATTATTTATAAAATTGCTATTCTTGTAGATTTATATACACATTAATATTCAATTACTGTAGTAGATCATGAATATTATAATACTAGATATAACCAGAATGTTAATATACATTTACTGAATCGTCATACAGTTTTTAGTCAAAGTAGTGATCTGTGTACCTGTCTTTAATTAAATTGTTTATTAAATATTAATATTAATAATTTTAATAATTAATAATTATTCAAAACATATTTGACATTTTTAGACTTCTCTACTATAATTTCTACAAAGGTTAAACATTAATAAACAAAAAAAAAATGTATTATTTAATACAATGGATATTATTTTTGTTAACATAAAATTGTTATTAGGTTTTCGTATTTTTTCTTAGAGGTTTCCTTCTGGGTTTTTCTTCTTCTCTTCCGTTTCGGGATATTTATATTGATTGAGATATTTTTTCAAACATGGCAAGCAAACCTAAACAAATCACCATAATTTAAATCAAACTACCTATGTATAATATTCAATTTGCTATGAACAAAATCAATTACCTGTTTCCCAGGTTCGTAATCAACTTCATAGAAAGTGCAAACCTTGTCCATCGCAGTGTACAGGGTACCACCTGCACTACAACGCTTGTTTATACATTTGAGTTGACGCTTCAGTGCCTCCAATTCTTCAGGCCCAAAATCATTTTGGTTTGATGGACCAAATTTTATTCTCTAGTCAAGAAAATACAAATCACAAATCAATAAACAAATTAAACATTATATTATTTGTAATGTGATTATGGTATAGCCTCTACACGTATAGAGATACACAAATCATGGCACAAATCTAACTCTGGGGTTGTTAGTTGCCTACTCAAATAATAAATACATACCTAAATACAAATTACAAATAGAATCATTTACAGGACTAACAGTTTGTGGAAACTTGAAATAGTATTTACAAGAAATGAGAGTATCACTGAATAGAAACTAGAAAGTATTTCTATTATTTTTTAAAGTATAAACAGATAAACTAGAGTTGTTTCATTCCATTTCATTTCGAGATATTTATAATGTTTAAGATATTTTCTAAAAAATGTCATGCAAACCTAAACAAATCACTACAATTTAAATCAAACTACCTATGTGCAACATTCAATTAGCTATGAATAATATCAATTACCTCTTGTCCAGGATTCTTAGCAATGTCATAGTACATCCATACAAATTCCACGGTATCATCATAACTACAACGATTGTTTAATGATTTGTCTTGACGCCTCTGTTCCCTCAATACTTCGGCACTGAAATTATATGGCTCCCAATATTTGCTCGGTGAGGCCATTTTTTTATTCTAGTCAAGAAAATACAAATAACAAATTAATAAATAAATAAAACATTATACTATGTGTAATGTGATTATAGTATATCCTCTACAGTCTACACATATAGAGATGCACAAATTATGTCACAAATCGAACTCTGGGGTTGTAGGTACACAAATAGTAAATGCATACCTAAATACAACTTACAAATAAAATAATTTACAGGACTAACAGTTCGTGGAAACTTGAAATAGAGTCTACATGAGATGAGAATATGAAACGCTAAATTGCTTCATGATTGGTTATCACTGAATAGAAACTAGAAAGTATCTCCAATATATTTTAGAGTATAAACAGATAAACTAGAGTTGTTTCGTTTCAGTGGTTCGTTATATTATCATTGATATTATATATTATATACCTACCATGACCTAAGATATATCTTAGTTCAGGACAACTACTAAATATCTAGTGTGCTACGACAAAATAATACTGCTACTGAAAAAACTAAGCATCTATAGCTATGTAATACTTATATTTATTGTTGACATACGACTATATGTCAATATCACCATGTAATAGGTTATAGGCATGAACATTAGAGAAAGAACACCAAATGCCGAACACTGCCAGATTGCATGTTGGACAGTAGTGAAGTCATTTTTACATGTTCAGCATCGGGAATTTTTTTTGTTATTTATTTTTATAATCTTAATGGTGAAACTTATGAATAATTACTATACAAAGTTTTTTTAAGATTAAAATATTTCTCGGTTGAATATAATAGGCATATGTTTCCAATAATATACAGCTTCTATACAAAGAGATATAATTATTTTAAAAAATACATTCAAATTTTGTATATATAAATCGTCGTCTCAGAATGAAAATGTTCTTTTGTTTAATTTTTGTAATTGTTCAGGGGAACGTCTTTAAGTTAGCCATCAGTCTGTATGAATTAGAACCTTTCCATTTTCTGTATCTCATTGAACCATCAACGGAATGATACGATTTCAGGATTGAATTATACAACAAAAAATATCAAATAATAATATGCAAAAAATTGTAAAAAAAATTGATTTAGAATCTTCTCATTCTGAGACGACGAAATCTATAATATCAATGTATGAGCTGTTGTATAACGGGTTCACTGTCATTGCCTACGAATTACTATTGTATGGGTCTGGCGTCAGCACAACAAACTAAAGCCCCAAATGAGTCAAATGTCCATAATCCATTCGGAATATAAAATAATATAATATTATTCTGGCCGAGTAGGTTTATCATGGCTAAATAACAGTTTATAATTTATTTAGTCATGATTTTTACACTTACTACTGAATACTTACGAAGTCAACGAAGTCGTAAAAATCCCGTAAATCGGAAATCAAATGAATGTAAAATGATGTCGAATTAAAGACATCAGTCGAAATCGGGCTTTTAGGTCTGGACATGTGTTATTGTGGAGAAAAAAATTGATACCACTGCCACAATACTATCACTACAGCAATACTCCGCAGTGTTACCACAACAATAATAATTTTAAATTATAACAAGTCCAAAATATTCTATTTATTTTAATTTAACGAAAGACGAAAGGTGAAGTATACCTACACTAATTATAATATTATTGTATACGATTTCACTCGTTCATTTTCGAAGTCCAAAATATCGCTGACCAAATGAATCCAAGTACAAAATAATAACTTTAAAAATGTGACTGACATGAAAGTGCTCGGGTTTATTGAAACCTCTCGGAAAGATACTCGTACACACATTATTATAATAATTTAGCCGACCGCTTTTCACGGACGGGCTTGGCTTTTGGGTCTTGGGAATATTTTGAAATATCAAAAAACGTCTAAGAGGTTTTTTATTTGTACACTGGCATAGAAAAACGATCTGCAGTCAAATTTTCGAGATTTTATCATTTTTCTTGGGTCTGGAAAAAATACTGTATTAAATACAAGTTTAAAATAACTGAAATATGATATTCCCATAGTTATTAATGTATTTATTAAATTATTCCGGATTTTTTCCACAGACCTAAAAGCCAGAGTTCAACCAGGGGACATCATTATATTCTGCTATTATAAATGTTATACTTCAATAAAATAAAATATAAGAATATTATTTTAAGAAGAGATTAACAGTAAATACTTCCGTAATTAGTGATTAAAAAGTAAACAAACGACAATAACCAGGACTTAACTTGCTGTGGTGCTATTTAATCAGGAGAAGTTCACATTTTATAAATAAACAAGTCACACACATACATTTTTTGCCAAAGTTCATATAGGTAATTCACAATTTAATATTAATTTTTAAGTATAAAACAAGGTGAACCACAGCAATAGAATTAATATTTATGAATTTCGTCACCTAGTGGCAGAACAGGTAGAAATAATATAATAATAAATATGTACGGCCCTTATGGCACAACAACAAAAAATGTATAAATATTAAATAATACAAAACCCCACGATTTGGTCGGTGCACGGCTGGCCTATACTATATACTAATAATAAAAAAAAAATAAAAGAGCTCGCGGCGATTAGAGCACAAAAACAATAAAAAGAAACAACAATCAGTGGAGATTAGCACACACCAACAATACTATAAGTATAAACGGCGATTATGCTTGAGAACAATAATATTAATCCGCGTTGGCGCTACGAAACGGTGGCATAATAAATTAATAATATTAGGTACGCAGTCGACGCCACGAGACCGCGAGCGATAACACGCAATCAATAAATTGAGGGAACAAAGTACAAACCTCCTATATGTGCCAAATTTATGATTTTGAGGTTTTGTTATCTCTGGATTCAGAAAAAAATTAGATATTTATTGATAAAATCTCATATGTGCACGACTGGACAGCTGCTGCCAGCTCGTCTGTATTACAATAATAATAATAAAATAATAATTAAATCTCGCAGCGATTAGCACACACTAAAAATAATCACAGATTTCTATATGATACTAGATGAGGAATTCCGCATGACAATCATTTCAAACTAAGAGGCCAGCTGATTGAACGTTCGCCATTTTTTTAGTTGGCAAAATATTACATTCATTAAACAAATTTATTTATGTAAAATATTTTTTTTTTTTTTTTTAAGCAACAGGTTTAGAAATAATAAAATGCAATACAACATAATTAATATTTTCCATATACAATACCAAAAAATGCAAACTGACCTGGAGCTTCAACCGATGCCGCGAGTACCTCATCTAGTTAGTATATACAATTCTGTGACAATAATATTTTATTAAGTATAAACAGCGAATCGTGTCAGTATAAAAAAAAAATAATAGGACTTGGCGATTTGCGATAGTTTAAAATACTACAGAACAGAACAAATAATTATCTAGATATTCTTCTAGATAAGTCCGAACACTGAATATATTACGTATAAACGGCGACTCGTGCCAGTATAACAAACAAAACAATTGGCACTCACTCAAAATACTACAGAAGTACAATATAAAATAAATAAATGGAGATTACCGATTTGCGTCCACCCAACAAAATATAATACAAATATAATTTCTGGCGATTTGCGCCACCACGATGGACAAAATAATAATAATCAATATGGGTTCGCGGTATTGAAATCAATATTGTAAATTTCTCACGATATAAGTATAACTATTGCGCAGTGGCGATATGCACAAAACATAAAAGAAAATACGATAAGTGATTTTTCGCGCCACTAACTTACCTTATTATAAACGGGTGTTATGCTTGCGAAGAATATTAATTTTCTGCGTTGACGCTGCAAAACAGACTGAAGTCAAGGGCGGACGTATTAAATATCAATAATATATTAATATGCACCTACGCAGCCGAAGCGGTGCGGCGGCGCGGGATAAAACACCGCGAGATCAATAAATTTTCGTTCAAGGGTACAAACTTCTATACGTGCAAATTTATGATTTTGAGGTTTTTGTATCCCTGGATTCAGAAAAAAATTATCTATTTATTGATACCATCTTCTTAGTGCACGACTGGAAAGCCGCTCCTCTATATATGTGCTATAATAACAACAGGTTAAACGCAATGCGTATCATTCTTGGTACATGGATGGTTACCGATTCGAGTTAACCCAAAAAGTTATTTGATTATTACCTAAAACTTTTGATATTTTCATTTCAGTTTATTATGTGATTTTGTATCGGAATTGATGATTTTCAATCGTGTACTAAATATGTAGGCACCTGGGAATGTCAGATCTAAATATAATTCGATAATTAATATGACGTGGTGATTTGCGATTATTTAAAATACTACAGAACAGAACAAGTAATTGTCTAGATATTCATCTAGATAAGTCCGAACACTGAATATATTACGTATAAACGGCGACTCGTGCCAGTATAACAAAAAAAACAATTGGCGCTCACTCAAAATACTACAGAAGTACAGTATAAAATAAATAAATAATGATTACCGGTTACGCAAATCGGTAACAAATCGAGCACTAAGAACATAATAATAGTAATGGTTTAAATAAAAATAATTACATTATTTATAAACCATAAACTTTGTTTGAGTATCTGTATAAATATTTAAAAATACATTTGTACAACTTCACAAATTTTTATCAATAAAAAATGTATGTAGATAAATTTATTTAGATTAGGAAAATAACTACCTATCCAAGATGAACGTTTAGATACCTTGTAACTATTTATCTAGATAAGATAAAAAATGAACAAATAATTATCTAGATATTCATCTAAATAAGTCCGAACACTGAATATATTACGTATAAACGCCGACTCGTGCCAGTAGGTATAACAAAAAAAACAATTGGCGCTCACTCAAAATACTACAGTAGTACAGTATAAAATAAATAAATGGTGATTACCGATTTGCGTCCACCCAACAAAATATAATACAAATATAATTTCTGACGATTTGCGCCACCATGATGAACAAAATAATAATAATCAATAGGGGTTCGCGGTATTTAAATCAATATTGTAAATTTCACACGATATAAATATAACTATTGCACGGTGGTGATTTGCACACCACATAAAAGAAAATACGATCAGTGATATTCGAGAAACTAACTTACCTTATTATAAACGGCGGTTATGCTTACGAACAATATTAATTTTCTGCGTTGACGCTGCAAAACAGACTAAAGTCAAGGGCGGACTTATACAATATCAAAATAGGTACCTATGCACCGAAGCGGTGCGGCGGCGCGGGATAAAACGCCGTGAGATCAATAAATTGTCGTTCAAGTTTACAAACTTCCTATACGTGCAAATTTATGATTTTAAGGTTTTGGTATCCCTGGATTCAGAAAAAAATTATCTATTTATTGATAACATCTTCTATGTGCACGACTGGAAAGCCGCTCCTCTATATGTGTGCTATAATATCAACAGGTTAAACGCAATGCGTATCATTCTTGGTACATGGATGGTTACCGATTCGAGTTAACCCAAAAAGTAATGAACATGCCTTATTTGCTTAATACCTAAAACTTTTGACATTTTCATTTTAGTTTATTATATGATTTTGTATCGGAATTGATGATTTTCAATCGTGTACTAAATATGTAGCCCCCTGGGAATGTCAGATCTAAATATAATTCGATAATTAATATGACGTGTTGATTTGCGATTATTTAATATACTACAGTAGTACAGTAAGTATAAAATAAATAAATAATGATCACCGATTTGCGTTCACCCAACAAAATATAATACAAATATAATTTCTGGGGATTTGCGCAGCCACGATGAACAAAATAATAATAAACAATATGGGTTCGCGGTATTGAAATCAATATTGTAAATTTCTCATGATATAAATATAACTATTGCACAGTGGAGATTTGCACATCACATAAAAGAAAATACGATAAGGGATTTTTAGCGAAACTAACTTACTTTATTATAAACGGCGGTTATGCTTACGAACAATATTAATTTTCTGCGTTGACGCTACAAAACAGTCTGAAGTCAAGGGCGGACGTATTAAATATCAATCATAGGCACCTACGCAGCCGAAGCAGTGCGGCGGCGCGGGATAAACGCTGCGCAATAAAATAATCAATAAATCGTCGTTCAAGGTTACAAACCTCCCATTTGTGCAACATTTATGATTATGAGGTTTTGGTATCCCTGGATTCGGAAAAAAAATTAGATATTTATTGATCAAATTCAAATATCCTATGTGCACGGCTGGCTAGCTTCACGCTTATACTATAATAATTTTTTAAAAAAAAATAATAAAAGCTCGCGGGTTAAGCACACTGCACACACTAACAATAATCAAAGATTTATATATAATACTAGATAAAGTACTCTGCATGATATAAATTGCAAAATATGAATCCAGCTGATAGAAGGTTCCAAATGTGTTCAGATGGAAAAACATTACATTCATTATACAAAATGTATTAGGTGAGTATACCATAGTTTTTAATAGTAAAATTATTTATGTCAAATATTTTTTTTTTTTTTTTTTTTAAACAACAGGTTTAGAATAAATAAAACATATTTAATGTTACAATATAAAATACCATACAATATCTTCTGACCTTCAGGCTTCAACTGATGCAGTGAATACCTTATCTAGTTAGAAGTCTGTGACAATAATATAATACAAAGTATATACAGTGACTCGTGTCAGTATAAAAAAAAAACAGTATTAAACACAGTGGGATGAAACACGAATTTAGAGTATCAAAAGTATCATTTTTTAAAAACTAAAAAATTATTGTTTTTTTTTATCAATTATTTAGTTACAAAATAATAATAAACAATATCGATTGTGGGGTATTTAAATTAAGAGCATCATGAATTTGGGCGAATTATCTTTTCACCTACATCATAAAAGTGTGAGTTTCTTATAATGTGTTTGAGCGAATATGATACAATAATATAAAAAATAAAATTGTACGTTAGTAAAGATTAAGATAAAAATAATATTTAAAATATATATTGCATTTTATATCAATCTAAATGTGGCATATCGTTTTCATTTTTAATCACACGCACAAAAATAAAAACCTTCCAATTTTAATCATGCCCGTGGAATGCATGGACAACCCAAGTCAGTTAAAATGAGAGAGAAAATGGAGTGATAAAATACAGCATCCCATTATATTGAAAAAAATTGCCTAAACACATTGCATTTTTTAAAAATTCACCCAAACGCAAACCGCTGAAATTAATATTGTAAATTTCGGAAAAAACAAATAAATCTACTGCACAGTGGCGATTTGCTCACACTAAAGCCAATATGATAAGTGACTTTTTGTGCCACTAACTTACCTAAGTATAAACGGCGATTATGCAATATTGTTTTTCCTCGTTGACGCAACAGAACGGACTGAAGTCTGAATCGGCCGTGTTAAATAATAAGAATTTTAGACACCTACGCAGCCAACGCGGAGCGTCTGCGCGAGATCAATAAATTGTCGTTCAAGGGAACAAACTTCCTATACCTGCAAATTTATGATTTTGAGGTTTTGGTATCCCTGGATTCAGAAAAAAAATTATCTATTTATTGATAACAACTTCTATGTGCACGACTAGCCAGCCGCTCGTCTATATATGTGCTATAATAACAACAGGTTAAGCGCAATGTGTATCATTCTTGGTACATGGATGGTTACCGATTCGAGCTAACCCAAAAAGTAATGAACATGCCTCTTTTGCTCGGTACCTAAAACTATATGATATAAGTATTATAAAACTTTTTATTTTAGTTTATTATGTGACTATAAAATGTGATTTTGTATCGGAATTGATGATTTTCAATCGTGTACTAAATATGGTACACGTAGCCCGCTGGGAATGTCAGATTCAAATATAATTCGATAATTAATTGTAATTTCGTTAGTTAGGAAATATCTTTGTATAGTAATTGTAAATAATACTATTTTTGACCACTCGTTGAGTGCGGTTTTATTTCTGATAATGATTTTGTATTATTAGTTGTAAAATATGGTTGTTGGGAAAAAGTAAATTTTTAGACTTGTATACAAACAATATTGCATCTTTATCTTTCACTTGATAGTTATCAGTATGACTAATTAAGCAAGGATGATCACCAAAAAAACAATTTTTCCTATCACTTCGCATTTTCCCCAGACTCGACAGAAACAGTAAAATTCCTTTATAATTTGTAGTGGAAATAACATATTTTTCACATTTATATCGATAAATGTGAAAATATGTTAGGCTATGGTGTTCTTCCTCCAAGTATCTTGGCACAATAATACATTATACAGTTAAATGGGATAGCCATATTAGTTATATTAATGGTATTTTACAAAGAATTTTATATAAATTTAATCAAGCCAGTATAGATTAGATATAATTAAATAAATTATAAATTGTAAAAGAGTTATTTATTTAGCTTTTATGGTATAATATCCATTTGGAAAGGAACTTTTAATTATTTTACCTCAAGCCTCAATGTTACTATAAATGGTATTATTAAATATTCATTAAACCTTCCTAGGCAAACTTGCTGGAATTTATTTTATGAAAAACTTAATTTAAAGAAGTTTAAGATTATTTATAAAATTGCTATTCTTGTAGATTTATATACACATTAATATTCAATTACTGTAGTAGATCATGAATATTATAATACTAGATATAACCAGAATGTTAATATACATTTACTGAATCGTCATACAGTTTTTAGTCAAAGTAGTGATCTGTGTACCTGTCTTTAATTAAATTGTTTATTAAATATTAATATTAATAATTTTAATAATTAATAATTATTCAAAACATATTTGACATTTTTAGACTTCTCTACTATAATTTCTACAAAGGTTAAACATTAATAAACAAAAAAAAAATGTATTATTTAATACAATGGATATTATTTTTGTTAACATAAAATTGTTATTAGGTTTTCGTATTTTTTCTTAGAGGTTTCCTTCTGGGTTTTTCTTCTTCTCTTCCGTTTCGGGATATTTATATTGATTGAGATATTTTTTCAAACATGGCAAGCAAACCTAAACAAATCACCATAATTTAAATCAAACTACCTATGTATAATATTCAATTTGCTATGAACAAAATCAATTACCTGTTTCCCAGGTTCGTAATCAACTTCATAGAAAGTGCAAACCTTGTCCATCGCAGTGTACAGGGTACCACCTGCACTACAACGCTTGTTTATACATTTGAGTTGACGCTTCAGTGCCTCCAATTCTTCAGGCCCAAAATCATTTTGGTTTGATGGACCAAATTTTATTCTCTAGTCAAGAAAATACAAATCACAAATCAATAAACAAATTAAACATTATATTATTTGTAATGTGATTATGGTATAGCCTCTACACGTATAGAGATACACAAATCATGGCACAAATCTAACTCTGGGGTTGTTAGTTGCCTACTCAAATAATAAATACATACCTAAATACAAATTACAAATAGAATCATTTACAGGACTAACAGTTTGTGGAAACTTGAAATAGTATTTACAAGAAATGAGAGTATCACTGAATAGAAACTAGAAAGTATTTCTATTATTTTTTAAAGTATAAACAGATAAACTAGAGTTGTTTCATTCCATTTCATTTCGAGATATTTATAATGTTTAAGATATTTTCTAAAAAATGTCATGCAAACCTAAACAAATCACTACAATTTAAATCAAACTACCTATGTGCAACATTCAATTAGCTATGAATAATATCAATTACCTCTTGTCCAGGATTCTTAGCAATGTCATAGTACATCCATACAAATTCCACGGTATCATCATAACTACAACGATTGTTTAATGATTTGTCTTGACGCCTCTGTTCCCTCAATACTTCGGCACTGAAATTATATGGCTCCCAATATTTGCTCGGTGAGGCCATTTTTTTATTCTAGTCAAGAAAATACAAATAACAAATTAATAAATAAATAAAACATTATACTATGTGTAATGTGATTATAGTATATCCTCTACAGTCTACACATATAGAGATGCACAAATTATGTCACAAATCGAACTCTGGGGTTGTAGGTACACAAATAGTAAATGCATACCTAAATACAACTTACAAATAAAATAATTTACAGGACTAACAGTTCGTGGAAACTTGAAATAGAGTCTACATGAGATGAGAATATGAAACGCTAAATTGCTTCATGATTGGTTATCACTGAATAGAAACTAGAAAGTATCTCCAATATATTTTAGAGTATAAACAGATAAACTAGAGTTGTTTCGTTTCAGTGGTTCGTTATATTATCATTGATATTATATATTATATACCTACCATGACCTAAGATATATCTTAGTTCAGGACAACTACTAAATATCTAGTGTGCTACGACAAAATAATACTGCTACTGAAAAAACTAAGCATCTATAGCTATGTAATACTTATATTTATTGTTGACATACGACTATATGTCAATATCACCATGTAATAGGTTATAGGCATGAACATTAGAGAAAGAACACCAAATGCCGAACACTGCCAGATTGCATGTTGGACAGTAGTGAAGTCATTTTTACATGTTCAGCATCGGGAATTTTTTTTGTTATTTATTTTTATAATCTTAATGGTGAAACTTATGAATAATTACTATACAAAGTTTTTTTAAGACTAAAATATTTCTCGGTTGAATATAATAGGCATATGTTTCCAATAATATACAGCTTCTATACAAAGAGATATAATTATTTTAAAAAATACATTCAAATTTTGTATATATAAATCGTCGTCTCAGAATGAAAATGTTCTTTTGTTTAATTTTTGTAATTGTTCAGGGGAACGTCTTTAAGTTAGCCATCAGTCTGTATGAATTAGAACCTTTCCATTTTCTGTATCTCATTGAACCATCAACGGAATGATACGATTTCAGGATTGAATTATACAACAAAAAATATCAAATAATAATATGCAAAAAATTGTAAAAAAAATTGATTTAGAATCTTCTCATTCTGAGACGACGAAATCTATAATATCAATGTATGAGCTGTTGTATAACGGGTTCACTGTCATTGCCTACGAATTACTATTGTATGGGTCTGGCGTCAGCACAACAAACTAAAGCCCCAAATGAGTCAAATGTCCATAATCCATTCGGAATATAAAATAATATAATATTATTCTGGCCGAGTAGGTTTATCATGGCTAAATAACAGTTTATAATTTATTTAGTCATGATTTTTACACTTACTACTGAATACTTACGAAGTCAACGAAGTCGTAAAAATCCCGTAAATCGGAAATCAAATGAATGTAAAATGATGTCGAATTAAAGACATCAGTCGAAATCGGGCTTTTAGGTCTGGACATGTGTTATTGTGGAGAAAAAAATTGATACCACTGCCACAATACTATCACTACAGCAATACTCCGCAGTGTTACCACAACAATAATAATTTTAAATTATAACAAGTCCAAAATATTCTATTTATTTTAATTTAACGAAAGACGAAAGGTGAAGTATACCTACACTAATTATAATATTATTGTATACGATTTCACTCGTTCATTTTCGAAGTCCAAAATATCGCTGACCAAATGAATCCAAGTACAAAATAATAACTTTAAAAATGTGACTGACATGAAAGTGCTCGGGTTTATTGAAACCTCTCGGAAAGATACTCGTACACACATTATTATAATAATTTAGCCGACCGCTTTTCACGGACGGGCTTGGCTTTTGGGTCTTGGGAATATTTTGAAATATCAAAAAACGTCTAAGAGGTTTTTTATTTGTACACTGGCATAGAAAAACGATCTGCAGTCAAATTTTCGAGATTTTATCATTTTTCTTGGGTCTGGAAAAAATACTGTATTAAATACAAGTTTAAAATAACTGAAATATGATATTCCCATAGTTATTAATGTATTTATTAAATTATTCCGGATTTTTTCCACAGACCTAAAAGCCAGAGTTCAACCAGGGGACATCATTATATTCTGCTATTATAAATGTTATACTTCAATAAAATAAAATATAAGAATATTATTTTAAGAAGAGATTAAGGGGCCTGCACGCGACCTGTTTTTTTGCTCAAAAACATGCCTTACAGGAAAAACTCTCACGCCTCGTAGATTGGTCCGATTTCCGTAATTTTTTTTTTGTTTTTTTAACATTTAACACATTTGGGCAAAGACTCCCGTGTGCCTATAATGGTACACAAAAACTTATTCGTAAAACAACAAGTGTACCAACAATGGTAGGCGATTAGCGCATACTACACACTAACAGTAATAATATATTCAGTGCTCGGATTAGATAAGTATTTTTTTATTTATATAACGATAAAGACAATGCAACTCAAATGTACCTCGATGGATATAAAAGATACTTTAACTCATATTTATCTAGATAAAGATAAAGATAAAGATAATTACTTTTTTATCTAGATAGAATAAATATTCAATTATTTTTTAAATGGTTTTAAATTTAGGTATATTTTAGTTGGGCGCTAAGAATATAATAATAATAATGATATAAATAAAAATAATTACATTATTTATAAACCATAAACTTTGTTTGAGACTCTGTATAAATATTTAAAAATACATTTGTATATTTTCACAAATTGTTATCAATAAAAAATGTATCTAGATAAATTTATTTATTTAGATTAGTAAAATAATTATCTAAGATTAACGTTTTAGATACCTTGTAACTATTTATTTAGATAAGTTAAAAAATGAACAAATAATTATCTAGGTAAGTCCGAACACTGAATATAATATTACGTATAAACGGCGACTCGTGCCAGTATAACAAAAAAAAACAATATGACGTGGTGATTTGCGCTCACTCAAAATACTACAGTAGTACAGTATAAAATAAATAAATGGCGATTACCGATTTGCGTCCTCACAACAAAATATAATACAAATATAATTTCTTGCGATTTGCGCTGCCACGATGAACAAAATAATAATAAACAATATCGATTGGAGGCATTTAAATTAAGGGCGTCCAGAATTTGTTCGAATTACCTTTTTAGTTTTTACTTACATCATAACAGTAATTTGTTTAAGCGAGTATAACACAATAATAAAAAAGATAAAATTGTAAGTTTGTAAATACAGCTTCCCAGGATACTAAAAAAGATCACCCGAACACAAAGCAATTTTTAAAACAATAAAGCTATTAGTTAATATGACAAGTGACTATTCTTAATATATTATACTTACTTAACGACGATTGTGCTTACGTACAATATTATTTTTCCGCGTTGACTCTACGGAACGGACTGAAGTCTGGGGCGGTGGTGCCGTTGCAGCCGTCGCGGTGCGGCGGCGAGGGAAATCAAGCTATGCAATCAATAAATTGTCATTCACGGGAACAAACCTATGTGAAAAACTGCAAAATGTATGATTTTGAGGTTTTGGTACCTCTGGCTTTGGAAAAAAATTAGCTATTTATTGGGAGATCAACTGTAATGAGTGGCCACAGTCACAGTCTGGACTATCTCTCATTTCCATTTATGTAGCATAAGCAGTAAAACTAATGAAAAATAATAAATAAATTATCCTATGCATGGTACCTACCAAAAATAAATCGTTATAAATCGTTTATGAAATATTTCCTATGTGCTATCTAAACCGTAGAAAAATCCTCCTATGTGTTACCAACTATAAATTGTTTGTGAAAAAAAAACTGTTATGTGATTCCATTATTTAAAACGTTTTTTGTGTTTCCTGAATTTACATATATGTCTGTCCCAGTGAACGACGAAATACAAAAATAAAACAGTATACATGTAGACAAAAATGTCGCTGTGTATGTCGATGGTATAGTATAATACTTAATATTACTTAATATTACTCACTAATATACTGATTACGTATTTAATTCTGCTGCGGAAATACTAATAGTAGGTTTATTTTACGATATTATCGTGATTAAAGTAATTCATTTTAGTATTAAACTACAGTGAATTAAATTAATTTTTTCCAAAAAAATTACACTTTAAAATTCCATTATGTGTATAAAATATAATAATAAACTCCAAAAGTTTCATTTATCCAAATAATGTTTTTAAATTACAACAAAATAAATGAATTCGTTATTTTCGGCATTAATTTGTTATTTCGTCTGAATTTGAATTTAAAATGTAATTAAAAATAATATATATTTTTCAGATTTTTCAGTTACAGTATGAACTATTTATGAGAATTGTTGTTTTAATTTTTCAACCCTGAGCTTTAAAAATTGAACATTTTATATTTTTTTAATTGATAATTTTCGAGTTTTTCATAAATTTTATCAAAATTGAAACTTCAATATTTATAATAATCAATGTTAATTTTTTAAATGGTGTGGTGCTCTCTAGGTTACTTATGCAACATTTTTTAGAGTTCCGCACGGTAAAAAGGGACCCTATTACTATGGCTCGGCTGTCGATCCGTCTGTCACCAGGCTGTATCTTATGAACCGTGGAAGTTCAACAGACGAAATTTTCACAGACGATGTATTTCTATTGCCGCTGTAACAACAAATACTAAAGGTACGGTTTCCTAGTCGCAACAGGTCGCAGCGACAAGTCGTCGCAACAGGTCGCAGCGACACATGGACGCGACATGTTTTGTGACCTATTTTGTATAGAGTGATTTCCGAGACTCGAAATAACCTAGAATATGTTGTAACTTATAGATAATGGTAACGAACTCTTTGTGCGACTCGCCCTTGGCCGGTTTTTTCCGTATTATTCACAGAAGTTTTTAATTGTTTTGAAAGTTTTATCTTGTAAGTACTTGGTAAATTATTTAACCGGATGTTGGGAAATAAACTGGAAACATTTTTTTTCTACTATCCATCAGGTTAAAAACTTGACTAAAAACAACAATAACCAATAACCAATAATACTATTAAAAAAATATCCAAACTAATAATATACTTAACTCGTATAACTTGTATATTAATAGTATCCATGTCATTAGTAATTTATCTTAATTTGTTTTTGTACTCTCGATAATTATTTTCAAAAAAAAATATACCAGTAATCTTTAACTGTAATATAATTTGTATTAATTTATATTATTTTGCATTATTGTAACATATTATGAACTTGTTACATTATTAAACATACATATTATTACTTACTCTATGCCTGAAAAAAATATAAATATCATCACTTATTTTTCGTTCTCAATGAGATACTGCATTTTTCTCTAGTTCGTTCGTGTATTAGAATTAATATATACTTTACAAAATGCAGTATCTCCATAAAAACGTATCCGTTGGATTTAATTTGTCTCAATTCGTAATCAGTACCTAGGTATTTGATACCTGGATAATTAATGTTTATGTAAATTATGTACCTACATAGTGTTTATAATGAAAAAGGCATTTTAGTTTAGATTATTATAGCCTATAGGTAAATACTGTAATAAAAATGAAGGTGGCTATGAACAAGAATGAAAATTAACCTAACCTTTCATTTGCATTACCTTTTCATGTAGGAGAAAGTATTATTGAGGGGGGGGGTCGTGAATCCTATAACCTAGACAGTTAATTTGTCAATAGAGATAAATAATTTTATAATTCAATTTCTTACCTGTCTTGAACACGGAAACTCTTTTTTCGCTCTGCCACATACACAAGATGAATATTCTCAGAGCTCAGGAAATGCAGACGAAATAGGAAAGTTAAACCTCTGTGGCCAAAAATAACATTATGTCCACTCGTGAACACAGGAACACTCTTCCAGTGATAATGTGTTTGGAGGGTCGTTTTATGCTATTTTTTTTAAGGTCAAATTGTTATTACCGTGTAGTATTTGCATTATATTTTATCTCATAATATTACATTCGTTATTATAATTAGAGATTATTTTTATGTAAATAGTACTTTGCACTTTGTACATAATGTTAGTGATTATTTCTAATAACATAATTTAATGTTTGATAAGATTATTTGCTCGACATTTCAAATATATAATAATGTAAATATGTACCTATAATGTTCTGATAGTTCATATTATGAATAAAGATAATTTTAATGTAAATAGTAGGTACATACGTGGGAAATAGTACTTTGTACATAATGTTAGTGGGTATTTCTAATAAAATAAATAATATAACCGGATATATGTTGAAATAAATGACTTTGATATAATATAATCATATAATATATTGGTATAATGACAATACGCATAATTTAGAGGTATAGAGTTAACTATATACAGTTAACTAAAAAATATATTATGCAGTATCTAGATTGTCCATTAATCATTGTAAAATAAAATAAAATAGAGATTTGAACTTTAAATGCTCATAAAAAAAAAACTTTGACTAAGGATTTTTAATATTTTTTAAATTTCAACAATATTAACAATATAGTAATAGCTTTTTATTACATTTTCAAGCTTTTTTACCCAACAAATAAAGTTTTAATGACATTCTTAGGGAAAAAACCTAAAGAAGTTGTAAACCGAGTATATCCGTAAACAGCTTAAAAGAAGTCAAGTTGGAAAATTTTTTCTATATAGAAAATAGGCTAATATAGACAATCAGTCAAAATTACATGTATTTACGATCATTTGTTTAAGAGTTACACCAAAAGCCAAAACCGATTTTGCTTAAAAATTCTCGTTTTTCCTTAATTTTTATTTTGTTTTTCCGGCCTTCCGGGCACTTTTGAAAACTATTGAGAATTTTAAATTTTGACCTCATAAAAGTACCAACTTGTAATGGGACTCACTTTCCCATCGAACAAGATACTGTAGTTGAAAATCGAAGTATTATTTCGACTTCTAACCATGTGCACAGGCACAAATATTAAAAAAAAACACACATTATTGTAAAATCAAAACATTCATCGCTCCGCTCAGAAAATATTTTTTAACTGTTGATATAATTTGTATTATTGTTTCTACGAATTTGTTACATAATTTTACTTACATATTATTTATTCCATGCTTGTTTAAAATTTAAAAGAAATAAATATTTTCACTTTTTTTTCGTTCTTTGGGAGATACTGCATTTTTCTCTAGTGTTATCTCGTACTAGAAAGCATATACACTTAACATAAGTCAGTATCTCCATATAAACATCGTGGGTCTAGAAAGTAGAGGTTCTAAATCAATTTTTTTTCCAAATTCACTCTTTAACTAAAATGGTTTTAGAATGTAAAGGCCCATCTTAGCTAACATTTATGATTATACGGTAATTATTAGCGATTATTTTTAAAAGTAAAAGGTTCTAAATCGCTAAAAATCAAATTGTAAACACATTTCATTCAAATTGGAAACGCTCGATTAATGGAAATAAATTACTAACAATAAGTTAGTATGAAAAGTTTCTAACTCAATTAATCACTACCAATAAATTATTACATATTTTATCCATATTCAACAAAATTTCACGATCGAGATACAAATTTCGATATTTCATAATTATGACATTGTTTCGTGATAGAAGTTTTTTAGCAATGAGAAAGCATTATTCTTAAAAGGATTCAGCTGACAATAATAAAATAATAAATAAGAATGAAAAATGTCTACCTAATTAAATATATTTATTTTTTTATTTTAGGATGAAAAGGTTCTAAATATTCTATATTGTAGAACCTTTTCATACTAAACATATTACAATTTGCATTTTATAAATTTGTATATCAACCAATACACCAAATTATTATTGTAATGTTGTTTAATTAAACTATACAAGTTTCTGCATGCCTTAAAACTTTAACTTTAAAAAAATGTTATTCAAGGAGTAAAATATTTGAACTCAAACCTTAAAATTGCTCTCCTGGACAATTTCATAAAAAACGATTTAGAACCTTTTTATTCTATACCCACTAGATGTATCCATTCGATGTTATAAGTACCTGAAATCAGTAATATTATTATTATGAAAACAATCAATCAAACATTGAATTGGGATATATCTTTAAATATAATTTATTGTATAACACTGATATGGCTTAAGTGTATTTTTTGATTAATGTTAAAATGGTTTATTATTTTGAAACAATTGAATTCTGTTTGTGAAGTAACTTATAAAGTAATTTATAGAATTTTAAAATAAATTCACAAAACCCAAATAATGTTTTTTTTAGATTAATTGTTGTTCCTAAATCCAATATTGTGGGGTGGGATACAAGAGACGGTCCAATTCTTATTTAATATCGTTATTAAAATAATCACTTAATTAGTTTTGAAGTCCAAACATTTCTTCTATTTTAGAAGTAGGTATATAAACAATTGATTTTTTCGAGAATTTTATCATAATCAATGACAATTAACTTATCAAATATTTAAGTATAATAATATAATCTTCGAATTAATAATTTAGTTTTATATACTAATTTTTAACTACATTTAGAAAATCAAGATTCACCCATCACAATTTATTATTGTTCATTACACTTATTTAAGACTGGATTACTGAAAATAAAACCACGTACAGCTAAATTTTTAATAATAATTACCTACCTACTTAACTTCAAATCTACACAACTGTGGATTGAAGTTTTCTAATAATATATGATCTAAAATCTAAACTTTTATATGCCTACCCAATACAAATAATCGTGAATCAAGGAAGGGAGCTTGAACGGACTACCCCCTTAGAAGTTCAAAGTAGAGGTCTTAGCCCACCTGGACCACAAATGTTTAAAGTGACTAAATATACAATAATTTTTATAATTTGTAAAATTCATATTAAATAACTGAATTAAAAAAAAAAATTTTAAAAATTATTCTGTGATAAAAATTAAATTAAATTCGTAAGATTTTACTAACTTATTATCATAACTTGGAACATTCTTAATTATGTGGTGTTAATAATAACTAATAACACCCTTACAGGTTTATCAGCGTCGCGTCTCTCGCCTTCCCTGTTAAAAATATGCTATTTTAAACTAATTATGAAGGTTTTTACTATCAATATTACCAAAATCGGCATAATCGACAAATTTGAAGTATTTTTGTTTTTTGCCGCATATGGCATTGAGTATTTTAGTGCTTTACATTTTTACAAGTGATACACATTTTTTAATAAATTAATTATCATGTCTAAGTAATTATTTGATATTTTTAATGTTTTTTATATTTAATGAATAATTTTAGAGCTTCACAAATTTTTTTATATTTTAAAATGATTTTTTGTCAAACTAAATTTTAATTATTATCAAAATTCTACACAGACACACAGTAGATACCTACATAGTAAACTTATTCTAATTAGATGGCTTGTTACGATAAAATTAATATTGGTTGGTCATTATTTATCACGACCGAAGCGAGTGGTTTAGTAAAATGAGATTAAGTATGTTACTCATACATTTTGTACTAGGCACCTACTGTGGATTTTCCGACGTTATTTGAACCCTTAAGTCCGCCATTGTTTATAATTGTAAATTAATAATGAATAACTAAATATTTTCTTAATAACTAGAACGTTTCTAAAATGTTAAAGATAATGCAAATAATTTTTTTTGTACTTAATTATTCTCAAATTGTTTATTATGCTGAACTTTGTAAATTGTATTATTGAAATAAATAATTGCGATCAGCTCTAGGACAGTGGTACCTATATAGGTGTAAATGTGTAATGATTATAAAATTCTCGCCCCCCCCCCCACAGTAATTTCAACAATGTGCCAACCCGTCCTACACATTATTTTATTATGTTGCATATTACTTCATTAGACTTAAGAATACCCTACACAGATATTTGTTGTCTCCGTCTTACAAGTGAGTAACATGGCAAATTTACTCTCAGCCAATCAAGTTTAGCTCTGTTAGTTTAAAACTTGAGTGAATCGAAACTCAATGGTATGAACATTATCCGCGTTTCAGTGTTCGTATGTGGGTTTATAATATAGTTCAGTTTTTAAATGAGTATTAGTGAGCATTTTTAATTTACTCTATACTATTAACGCATAACTTGCTAAAAACTTGACAATCATAAAAAACAAGCATACAAACACAGATAATGGTCTAAACATCATGTTTTATAATAGATCGATTAAATCCACTTTTTAAACTAAAGGAGCTAAACGTGATCTGTGAGCTTAAATTTGCCATGTTAATGCATATTTTGTAGGGCGGAGACAACAAATGGTCTTGTAGCATCCTCTTAATAATAAGTCATACCTAACCTACCTATTTCAAAATATAATAAATACGGAACAAATAAGACGTGAGTAACTTTGAAAAGAAGGTGGTCAAGTGGTATTTTAGGTACAAAAAATGTAATTTTATTTTGATCACTAACCAAAACAATAAATTCATTGTAAACCGTTTCGCGATAGAATATTGAAAATCTTTAATTACAGATAAATATCAGTATGCTCATAATATGTACCTTGGTTTTTATGTAGGAACCTTTTTTAATAATTTAAATTAACGTCTGAATTCATTAGGTGTTTTGTTAATTAATAATTAGGTACTTTATATGTCGTCAAAATGCTGTATTATTTAATTTATATTAACCGATATTTGTAATTACTTTCTGTTACCATGTATTAGATTATTTAAATGCATGTAAAATGTAATATTGGTCTTTTGGGTATTGTAGCCGTTTCATAATAATTAAATAATAAATAAATAAAAAAATAAAAAAAATTGGAGTGTCACAGTTGACACTCGGAAAATGTGAAAATATATATTATATCAGCTTAGAATTATACATTTATTAATATGTTGAATTTGAAGTAAATAGTCTTAATTTAAAACAATTATTTTTATATTATTTTTAGGATGAGATTGAACATTTTTAATAATTATAATTGTTTGAATTTTATTTTTCAGAAAATTAAGAGATAACTTTAGTAGAATAAAATATTTACATAATGGTAGGTACGCTACGTACACATTTACATGCATATAATAAATAAAAGTTACAAACAAATTTATCTAACTAAAAAAGAAAAAGAATTTTCGGTGTTTACCGAAAAATGTGTAGAAAAAAAAATTACCCCCATAGAAAATTCGCAGGACACGAATTCCGATCTCGACTTATTACCTCCATGGCTGACGCCCAATCCGAAGTCCGAATTATACTGTAATAGTGGCAAAAGAATTTTCGGTGTCCTTCGAAAAATTTGAAAAACCAGTAGACAGAACTTTAGATATAAAGATCGCCTCTCTTTATAATAATATTAATCTAATGAAATTATAATGATTTGTCGCCCGCCCCGCTCATCTATGGCAAAACCGCCGATAGTGTGCGATGTCATCCATGTGGACATCAATTGTTTCACCGTTCGACGAATTATACATGTTATTATTTTCATTTCGCGATCGTCGTCGTTGCGGCATAATATCACATAACATTTCGTAATATTATTATAGTAATATTATTATAGTAATATTATTAGGCGTGCCCACTGTCGAAACGCCGTCGTCAAATCGATAGTCCCCGTCGCCGTCATGCTAGACTTAATCATGATTTCGTTTTTTTACGAAGTGAAGAGTTTCGTCTACGAACACCGTTGGCTCTTGTCGTTTGCCGTCGTCGCGTCCGTCCTCGGCTACCTGGCGGGAATGCATTTTTGCGGCTCGCTCATGCCGTACTCTGGCACCGGTCTGTCCACGTCCACCGGCTCGCCGCCGTCAAGCGTCCAATATTGGGGAGAGGTCCAGAAGAAAATCGACCAGATGGCCGACGACGTCCGACAGCTGCAGTCGTACGTCAACACGGGCCGACGGATTTTTCGCTTGCCCAAACCGGCGTAAAGTTCAACTTGTTTTATCGTGTTGCATATTATATTTATTATTGTAATGTCACCTAATATATACGATGTTTAACTGCTATAAAAATACGATTGTATATTTTTATGATGTCATACACGAAAAACGCTTTTTAGTAGGTACTTTTAGCTAAGATTATTATAGGCAAATACAGTGTGTGTACCGGTTGTCGGAAACACTCTATAACTTTACAAATATTAAATATATTTGAATTCTGTTTGTTTGTGGCGCTTAATAAAGTTTGTTATAACTTATTAAGGTAATCAAACAATTTTTATGCTATTTCATTTCGCGCGTGCGCATAACAACTTTTTTTTTTTAAATGGCAACCCTACTATTTTTTGGCTAACTATTTTTAATGTTATTTTTTTATGAATTTTAATGGTAAAACCAACTTCCTATGTTAAAAAATAGCCGAGTTATGGATATCTCATTGATTGATATTATTTTTTTGACATTTTTGAATAATTCATCAATTTTATGGCTTAAATTTTTATCACATCATGATATCTTCTAGTGATATTTTTAGTACCTACTTTTTGAAGGATCCTCTTCCCCTATAGCAACTAATTTTTTTAAGTTCGTCTTCTTAGGAGCAGTATTTTGAGATATTGGGTTGGGAAATCAGTTTTTTCGTTCTTTAGGGAAATGTATACTTAACAAAATGCAGTGTCTGAGTATTTCCATAAAGACGTATTCGTTCGATATGTCTTAATTCGCGGTCAGTACCTAGGTATTTGATACCCGGATATTAATTATTAATGTTTATGTAAATGTCCATACTGCCAGTATTAGTTATGTTAAATAAGATTATTATAGGTAAATACTCAGTATTTCGATTTTCAGTTAATCCTTGTAATAAAATAAGATTAAATAATTTTATTGCTCGAATGTCGGTGCCTTAAAATATCTATGCAATCGTAATGCCATTGTATTAAATAATAATGGCTTTAGGGGTAATAGTGCTTTAGCTTAAATAAACAAACTAAATCAATAACAGAAATATAATACACGGGGAATGTGCACAATAATATTATTATGAAAACAAACAATCAAAAATGGAATTGGGATATATCATTAAATATAATTTACTGTATATACTATTATGGCTTAAGTGTGTTTTTTGATTAATGTTTAAATTTAATATTATTTTGAAACAATTTAATTCTGTTTGTGATGTTACCTACTTTATTGAATTTAAAATCAATGCAATTCAGTTTATTTTTATTTTCAAATAAATACACTTAACCCAGATATTTTTTTTTTTTCAATTAATTGTTGTTTGTAAATCCAAGATTGTGGGGTGGGATTCAAGAGAAGATAAAATTCATATTTAATATCTTTATTAAAGTACCTAATTAATTGGTTTTGAAGTTTCAAAATGTTTTCTATTTTATAAGTATATGACGATGTATAAACAATTGATTTTTTCGAGCATTTAATCATAACTATAGACAGTTAACTTATCAAATATTTAAGTATAATAATATAATCTTCTTATATTTATTGAATCCAATAATTAAGTTTTAAATACTTATTGCTAACTACATTTAGAAAATCAAGATACTCATCACAATTTATTATTGTTCATTACACATAAATAAAAATTGGATAACCGAAAATAAAACCGCGTACAATTAATTTTTTAATAATAATTACCAACCCTATTTCGAATCTACATAACTGTGAATTGAGGTTTTTTAATAATATAGATATGATCTATAATCTAAAATTGTATATGCCTGTCATAAAAAACTAACATACAAACTCAGTTAATGTTCTTAACATCAAATTTAATAATAAATCGATTCACTCTACTTTTAAATTAACGGAGCTAAACGTGATCTGCTGAACGTACATTTTGCTATATTACGCATTTTTAAGACGGAGACAACAAATGGCCGTGTAGCATAATCTTAATAATCAGTCATACTTACCTATTTCAAAATAAAACAAATACGGAACAAATAAGATGTGAGTAACTCTGAAAAGAAGGTGGTCAAGTGGTATTTTAGGTACAAAAAATGTAATTTTATTTTGATCACTAACCAAAACAATAAATTCATTGTAAACCGTTTAGCAATAGAATATTGAAAATCATTAATTACCGATAAATAGCATTATATATTATATTTATAATTTTATTTTGATCACTAACAAAAACAATTAATTCATAATTATTATAATATAAACATGGGCATTTTTTAATCACAAATTATAAATTTTCGATTATATAGAACACATTAATTTAAAATTGTTCAATATATATTTTTTTCAAACATTTTTATAAAAAAAAACTTTGCAATAATAAGTAAAAACAGTTTAATAAACTTCAGACCTCTATATAACATATATTATCAGTTTTAAGTTACATAATATTTACTTATTAAATATTTAGGTATAATATAATATAAAAAATCAATATTACAATAAGATGAGAATAGCATTGAAAATTCCAAGTTGAACAAATAGCAAGTTTGTAAATTATTGTTAAATACTTAAAACTGCTTGGTACTATTGTATATAATTTTTTTTTTTTTTTAATGTAGGTATATTATTTATGTTGTCGCGGAACAATGCTAAAGCAGTCCCCGCGGCGTCGTCGGTATGTAAACATAAAAAAAAAAGGTATATTTGTGTTGAATTTTTTTCATAAGGTTATATGAATAAATATAAAACATACTTTGACAGTTTAAATATATATTTTTTATTGCTCAGAGTTGCTCACGTCATATTTGTTGCGTATTTATTATTTTTTGAATTAGATAGGTATGAATAATTATTAAGCATAATGAAGTAATATGTAAAATAATAATATAACGGGTAGGCCGGGTATTTATATAAAAGTTTAAATTTTAGATAATATATTATTTAAGTACAAATAAAGTTTTTATAAAAACTTTTTTTTAACTATTAAAACTTTTTTATATAAAGTTGAGCATTTTCCTCAATATTTTTTTAATAGTGTCTGTAGTTAGAATTTTGACAAAAACTTTTAACAAAATAAAATTTAGATTATTATTTATATAATATATATTATGTACACGTTATTTAGATGTTTGTTTGTAAAGTTAATAATATTTCATTGTTGTCACTATACAATTGTTTATATACGTATTTTATTGTCAAAGGATAAGCCTGTAAAATAAATAAAATTAAGTACAATTTACACGTACAATTCTTTCTAAGTGCACTACGAATTTATTATATTAATTTAACCTCAAAATATCAAATTGATATCCATAGTAGATTCGGCTCTGCTTTGATTATGAATCAATTACTCGGGGCACTGTCTTATATTATAATATATAAAGATATATAATTATATTTGAATGTATGAGGTATCGTTACGACTTTATTCATATAATATATTATTTTGATGTTTAATATTAAAATGAACGTTTGATAATATTTTACTATTCTACAATAATCCAGATTACACAAGATGGAATACAGTTTTATTATTATATTATTGATTTGTATAATGAAATTATTTTAAACAACGAAAAAAAAAAACATTTCCTAATATTGAGACATGATTATTATTCGCATTCAATGAGGTGTAATACATTATCAAATACTTTAAATTAGTCGGATTGAAACGTAATGGGCCGTTACAGTAGTATGACAGTTCTTCCATCAATTATTTTTGGAATCACTTGTTAGGTATTGCCTATGATTAAACGTGTTATATTTTACTAATAATTATACTTAAATCCAAATAGATACTTAATTTGATATTCGGATAGGATTTCTCTATTTGAATAACTATTCGTCGATTGAGTGTTTCTCGAAGTGATTGTCGATTAACTAAGTTTTAATAAGTGTAAGAAAAGAATCAAATACTTAAGTATACACCTTGTAATGGTGTTCGAGCCACTAAAATAAGAATATAGTTTAGATCAGGAAAAAAGTGGATGCAATCCAATTTGAAGTACATAGGTATTTTAATAAAACAATAATTATTAGATTAACATTATATTTATAAGTACGATGAAGAACTTGAAAATAATATTAATAATATATCATTAAGATTTAGTTTTTACCAAAATATTTTTGATGTGTACATGTTTTTCAATTTTGATTTATTTCTTATGTTTTAATTCTTTTATGCCTCTAATATGTATTAAATATTTGGATAGAGGATGCCATAGTATTTACCAAACGCATTTTGATACGAATATTTTGCCTAAACAACATACCAAGTCTTAATAGACTAACAATATATTAAACTATATTTAGATATTTTAACAATACTCAATATCATTATGAAACGGGGTCATAGATAGGCAATTTGGGTACTCAGCGGTAGTGGGTCAGTTTCTCTTTTATATCTAGAACTGACTGATAAAACTAGTTTTAATGTTATCACTACTGTTATTATGAGTATTGAGTAATAATATATTATGAAGCCATATGCCAATAATTACATCCATTGGTTAAAATAAGTTATTATCCAGTCAATTAGAATTATTATTCCTTCCCTCGAGGGTGTTAATTACCACAAAAATTTCAAAAATCGTTTCACAACTTATACGAAAAATGCTGTTAACAACGGTTACAATAATTTTTAAAAGTTTAAATTCAGGTAGGTAGTTTTATTTAGTGTTTGAGTATAAAATAGTTCATTACATTATATTAAATTAGATATAAAATAAGTAGTACTATAATAAAGATAGTTTATAATATGTAGGTAGTATGAATTGTTTATTTTTTGAAATTAATCATTCTACGTATTCGTTTTTTTTTTTTGACTAAATTTAAATTAATTTATTTGATCATTATGAAAATAATAGGTAATATTTTTTGTCAACAACGCTTTATAATATTATTCAGTAGTATACAATAATGAACTGCTAAAGTGTATATTCAACTGCCCATACTAATTGCATAATCCTCAGTATGACGGATCGAAATTGTTTTAATTTTCGATCGATTTAGAAGTACTCTATACAGTTTAAGGTTTATCGAATATAAAATCGTTATCATATATATACACAACGAATTAATAATTTACGAACTTGACATAATTTGTTAATGTATAAAATGCGAAATACTTCAAATAAAATAAATTATATTATCCAAAGTCAACAAAAGCCACGATCCGACAACACTATAAGACGTTATAAAGTGATAAACCGATAAACGGACACTTTGTACTGTATATTGTTTGAGTTAACAGTGGACATTTTGTACTGTGAAAATAAATTGTTAAAAATCGATCGTGGACACTTTGAACGATATAAATAAACCAAGAAATATATTTTACAAAATAAGATAATATTAAATTACTCAAAACTTAAGATCGCGAATCGTGATCGCAATCAGTATGAGACATGAGTTTGGTGATACAGTACACTCCATAGACAACCTATACACTAAAATGCAATATGCACCAAAACCAAACTACCAAACTTAATCAAAAAATGTTAAATACAGATATGAATATACTATTTTAAGAATAAATAATTTCAAATACGCAACTACTTGAAATAATTTTCCATATTTTAAATTTTTGATTCTAAGCGGAGCTCGGAAGCTAGTGGTTTTACACTGGTGTTTATTATTTTTTTTATATATCCTGTATACAAAATATCTACCAGAAGGAGTGCTTTGATTTCAACATATAGTACCTTATCTTTTAGAAAATTTAATCAAGAAGGTTTTTCAAATAGGTCAATTTACGATTTTTTCAAAAGTTATTTAATACCACAGGAAAAACCTCCGACAAATTACGAAAAACCTCTAAAAATAGGATTTTAATTTCTAACGCTTTGTTTATCACCATAGAAACGAAAAAAAAAATAATAATAATTATCTTCTTATATATATAAAAATGAATGTATGTCAGTGTGTCTGTGTGTCTGTGTGTCCATGTTACCATGGTTACCAAGGTTGCCATGGTTACTAAGGTTACCAAGATTTCATATCAATTATATAATATTTTGAAACTTATGGACCTTTTACACAATTGTTAGATATGGGTAATGGCTTAATGACCGTCGATCAATCAACACAATGCATCACATTGCCGGCCGATTTCTGTAAGATCACGGCTACCGCAGATGAGTTAATTGCAAAGGTCTTCCCGAATCTGCCACAAAATTACAAAAATCTTCAGTGGCTCGGTGCCCGGGCCATATTGGCAGCCAAAAACATCGATGTGAATGCTATCAATTTCAGAATTCAAAACAAGGTACCAGGCGAATTGAAAACTTACAAGTCCATAGACACTGTAACGAGTCAAGACGAGGAAGTCAATTATCCACCTGAATTCTTAAATTCGCTTGATTTGCCAGGCATGCCACCGCACGTTCTATCGTTGAAAATTGGCGTTCCCGTCATTCTTCTACGAAACATCAATCCTCCACGACTCTATAATGGTACCAGGCTTTCGGTAACGAAATTGATGAACAACATTATCGAGGCTACAATTTTAAACGGAAAGTTTATGGGCGAATATGTAATGTTGCCCCGAATCCCAATGATTCCTACGGATTTGCCCTTCACGTTCAAACGTTTGCAGTTTCCGGTGCGAATCGCTTTTGCCATGACCATCAACAAGGCACAGGGCCAATCACTACAAGTGTGTGGCCTAAATTTGGAAAATCCATGCTTCTCCCATGGACAGCTGTATGTTGCCTGCTCCCGCGTCGGGAGACCGGAAGATTTGTATGTGTACGCCCCAGATGGTAAAACGAGAAATATTGTATATCAGAATGCCCTTCTGTAGTTGGCAAGCGTGAACCTGGGCACAAATGATGGGTAATCCCTTTTTGATTATGTTAATTAACGTTTTGAGATTAATATAAACTGTAAAATACATATGGAGTAGGTATTTTTAATGGGCGACGAGGTGCACGGGTTCAGCTAGTCATAATATAAAATTCAACTTACAGGATATAATAAATAATAACAATATCCAGACAGACAAATCGTCTCCGATCAAAATCGTTTTTCTTATACAATGATATTATATCATTGAATTCAAGTTTAATACAATTCTTTATACATTGACCCACTTGTAACCTACTGCACAGCAGAGAGACATCCACTTACCCACTTTTTTTTTAAATTTATATATTATGATTTATGACTGATAATTGACAGTAGGTTTTTTAAAAATTCAAGTAGCCTGTACGTAGCAAGAATTTACTATCATAGGTACCTATTATTATTATTATTATTTATATCTATTGACTACATGTGTTTTGTAATTAAAAATTATGTGATATGTATATATTTTTTTCTACCTCAAATAGTACAAACTCTCTGCGGTTTTAGTTTTTCCTAGGTGACTTTACAAAGTGTCCTACAACCATTTAAAGTATGAACTATTTTAAATAAGTACCTAGTACATAATTTAGTTTTATGTTAATACGTACTGAATATTTTACCGAGATTGTTTACTGTCGTTCAATCAAGTTTACCCTTATTACACTGTAGTTGTGTGAATAGTAGCACCTGGTCTCCAGGCACCTCCCAAATAATTCATTAACTACAGGAAAGACAGTTAATTAAAATTATACCGTCTCATAATCGCACAATATTCTTGGGAGTATACACACCAATATAACATATATTTATTTTGTGGACAATAAAGATTTGATAAAAATCTTGATGGATAATAAATATTAATTATTATTGATTTAAGAATTTTGAACTACGTTTGAACCATTTGGAGTTTCGAGATCAATATTTCTAAACAAATATTTAATTGTTATTTTCAACTAATGTTCATTAAAAACAAAAAAAATATACAATTAATAGAGGTTTATTTATAATCAATATTAACTATATTAAACCAAATTAATTAAAATAAAAATATTAATTTCTGGAAGCTGGAGTAGATTATCATATATAATTTTATACTATTTCTTTTTAAATTAATTGGGACTTAAGCAAGAACATATTTGATGATATCCTCCATTTCATTTTGAGATGAATGTTTAATATATGTTTGCTTCTTGACAGCATCTAAAAATATTTACAATAAATAATTATGGGTTTCAAAAATATTTTGGATGTTTGGGTATTTTAGCCCTATAAAGCTGCAAAATTAGTCTTAAGTTGTTAAGACATTACAGCCATAAAAGTTAAGCATTATTCAAAAACATATAGAACATGATACAATATTAATTTATATGTGTTTATATAATATATGATAATATATATAGATATATAGGGATACATAATTATATACAATTTAGTTTATATTATTAAATAAGAAGAATATTTTATGAAGTGTTAATTGAATAATCATTTCATTATTTCTGATTATAATAATATTAATAACTATATATAGGTATATATATCATAGTAAAAATTATATCTTACCAAAAATAACAGAAGTACAAACAGACTGCAAATGTTATTTTTATTTTTTTCCCGGTGTATGAGAAATCTTTTAATAGTTTATCTTTGAACATTTTTCCCATCACCCGTTTGACCATTGCCTTGACATGTTTACCCCCGATGTATGAAAGTTCATTTACCTAAAAAGTTAGTACACATACAAATAATAGAAACATTTTTTTTATACAAAGTACTTAATACATTACAATACCAGATACCCAGCAGCATATTATATAATTTCTTACCAACTGAGTACGGAATTCTTTACTGTCAGAAATTTTTCTTCAAAGATTTCAAGATCAATTAAATTGTCAAGTGGTATATTGAAATCTTTATCAATTTAAGAAGAAGAGTCATTGTCGTTAAAATTGGAAATGCCATAATATGATGGAATATTTTCAAGTCTACTTCCTATTATCTTAAGTCTTTGGACCATATATCTTTGAATATTTACTACTCGCTTTAATTTAAATTTTAAAAATGATAGCCTATGAAGAACTTCTTTTTCTGCAGTTCTGTAGTTCCTGAACAAAATAAAAAATATATTATTGATTTACATATTTTTAAACTGTTAGGTATCATTTTCCATGTAAAAATATATTTATTATTAAAGTGATAAAAAATGAATTAATATTGAAAAATACTAAAATGTTGTATGCATATATTATAGGTATAGCAGGTTATATGTATAATTATATTTGGTATAGTACCTCATAAATATTAATTAATTTAATAATTATAATAACATATTGCATAAAATATATAAGATTACCATATTTTTAATCATACACAATTATATTAATTATATGAATAATTTAATATATTAAATACAATAATATAAAAATAAAATGCTTATTCTAGTATAGTTTTGTAATTTGTTTGACAGAACCTTATAGATATTTAAAATGTAGAGTAATAATAAATGTAAGATTTAATTTACTATAACTATATTTATATGTAATATTATATATATTACCATAATTCATAACTAAAACCAAGTAAAGAACTTTAGTGATTGTAATAAATAAAACTATAGTTATATGAAGGTTTCATTTAAATATAACTATATCCTATACATGACACAATATGCATTAACTAGAATAAATGGTGAACTATATTATGTATTATTATTGGCAGTTCACGTATTAAGTAATAATGAAATGGATGTTTTACAAATGATATTATTTTATTTATTACACTAACCCCTTTGAACCTGAGACAGAATTACAAATTTCTGGAGTTCAGGTTGATTGTAATTGATTGATGGCATATTGAGGTGTTTCTGCTAGGTGTCTTGGCATAAATCCTGAGCTTCCATTATCTATTATCATATTAGAAATATTAACTTTTTTGATTGTTTATACATAATTAAAATAGAATTGCATGAAGAAATTAGCAATTTCAAGATCGGTTGATTTTATCTCATTACTGGAAGTTTCAATAACTTTATTAATCATGTTCAAGATTTGTCTCATCAACTATATCAAAAATAAATATATAAAATGATATATTTTTGCTATACCTACATGCTAGAATTCTTACACAAGAAAAATTATTGAATAGCTACTGCCACTTAATTAAAAAAAAAAAAAAAAACAATATATATAGTACCGATAAAGAAAGCAATATTTGATTTGTCTGCCCATCATACTGAAACCACTCATATTAATAAATTATAATATATCAATAAGTTATTTTAAAACATTTACCCATTTGTTTGTTCTTGAAGTATCATGAATAGATGTATCACTAAATGATTATTTTTTCACAATTGATGACTTTAAAGCATAACGACCATCTGCAGATTTTGTAAGAGTACTATTAGATTGTAGATTTTTCAGCCATTCATAAAATAAATATAAATAAACCAGTAGTATAAGTAAATAGTAATTATAAACATAATATTAACTGTTATTAGATAGTTTTACTGTAACATACATTTCACTTATTTTGGAGATGGTGACTATCTATTTAGTAATGTTCTTGTTGTACCTTTTTTGCCACCTTTGATGTTATCATCATCAGACTTTAAGATAAAAAATAATAGTTTAATTATACAGATTTGATCATATAACATTTGTTTATATTTTTATGATATATAGGTACCTGAAAATATAGGACACGGTGGTGAAACACCATTTGATACTGCTTTTTTATCAGTTCTTCGTTTGGGTTTTAATAAAACATCATCATAGGTAGATGATATGTTCATATTAGTTAATCCTTTTTTTACCATTTTTCTAGCTTTATATACTGAATCTGAAATATTATGATATGAATACCTGTAATAATGCATGTAGTGCATACTAACAATAATCAGTTACAATATATATAACTTAAAAAGGACTTATATCATAATATGATACATCACAACATAATTTAGTATATATAAATCTATATTAACTAAATTATATGTTACACAAATAAACTATTTAACCAGATATTTTCAACACTTTGCAGCATGATAACTGTATTTAGCATCATTAGGAATGCTTTTTAGTTCAACAAATGTTTTTAATGCATTTTGATTTGTAGTATTCGGCCATGAGCACGTGCTTCTTTTTTTTTAAACCAACTAGCTGGAACTGCTTCTATTGAATTGTCTTCAAAAAAATCGACAACCAAATATTGGGAAATCTTTATTTTATACTAGGTATACCAAAAACACCCAAACTATTAAATACAATTACAATAAATGATTAACATAAATTTATATAGGTAAATACCACAGCAATAACTAATTTAAGACTACTGATGGGTTTATCAAAAAAAATGCCAATAGTTTCAAAATGCTTAACTACTTACCAAAACATATTTTTCTGTCATAGAATCACGACATATATTAAAAACATTAACAATTTTAAGACCTGTTTAATCTGCAAACACAATATATCTGTCGGATGAAGACTTAATATTTATTTTAATATTATTTTTAAAAACTATCTAGAAATGTGGAACTGTTAAGTGCTCAATTACTGAAGGTCCATAACAGTAAGGTTTTTTATAAATAAGCGATGTAAATTACTCCATTAGTTTATTATAGGTCTATCGTGTATACAGTGAATTATGACTTCTTGACCAAGTTAATTAAAACAACTTATTAGGTACCATTTGTTTTAGGTGCATTATATTAATAGTGATTGATGAATAATTCTATATTCGCTACATTCGCCACTTCTACACATTCTATGGACTATGAGGCGGACGTACCTATATTTGTTAACATAAACATACATAATATAATAATAATATACTATATACATATTGATGGTGGACGGGTAAAATGGTATAAGTCAATTATAAGTACCTGTTAATTATAAGGTGTATATATTATATTTAAGTTCAAAATATATATCCACCAAAGTATTACAGAAACTTTATGCTTTTTAATTGCAATGATAGGTACCTACCTATATAGTATATATTATACCATATATTATAATGCATTCGCACATACATAATTTATGTCGATATAAAATTGTAAAGAAAATTACAAATATAAAATATCATGTTCGCTCAGTTCTATAGTTTCAAGTTTGTAATTTAATTTCAATTTTTCATATCGCATAATATACCTATATAACTATAACATATTATTATATTATGTTTTAAACTGTGATGGAAATATTAATATATTACGCTTCTTTTAAACTATTGTGATATATTATATATATAATAATAATTAGTGGATCTATATAATTATAAGTATAATAAACAGTGATATATTTTTTAATAGTTTTACTGATAATTTTTTAAAACTTGATATTACTGCAGTTTTATGTTTTAAGTTTTTATTATAACATGAGAAATATTAATTTTTATGAACAGCGATTTAGTAAAAAATATATCAGTTATTGGACTTCCATTATATTATGACCATAATATCATGATCTGATTTAATGAATTTCTTAGATTAATGCTTGTGTACCAATTAATTGTATTGAAATACTCATTATTGAATGCATTGCACGTGTTTATTGATTTTACTATATTATAAACATATATTACTTTATTGTCGACTGCTAAGCATAATAATAAATATCTTATATTATAATCGCTATTATATTATTATTTGTTATTATTATATATATGAAAATTAGAATAAAATTATAAATTATAATATAATTTTTAAAGATTAAATACAATACATTTTTTTAGGAAATTTATTTCATGTTACATTTTAAGTTGCATTTAATTTGCGATTAGCATTGGAAATAAAATATATTTTATTCAATAAATAGATAATAAAGATAGAATATTTATAATAAAGATTGAATAAATTATGAGTGTTAAGATTTATTCAATTTTTAATCATCTTTAAAAATTAAATATTGTTAAGCCAATATTTATTCATAACTAATAACTATACAATATTTTGGTTACAGGGTAAAAAATAAAATATGTCATCAATAATTAATTAACTTTTAAAATTAAATATCTTAAATCCAATTCAAATTCAATATTTATACAATTGTTCTGATTGACAAATGTTGTGTGGGATAATTAGTTAACTGCCTACATACTCGTAATATTAAGACTTTGACAGAAAACATGTGCTTTTGTGAGTATAAACGATTTAAATAATATTATGTAAATACCTACCGATAGAATTATTAAATTCTGCACCTGATAAATTATCGTTTTGACGTTTCGTCAATAACTTTTATTGGCTGTATTATTGTATAGTACTGTCATAATAATAATATAATAGCCGTGTTATACCACAGAACAATATAGAAGGAACACTCGATCAGCTGATCTCGCAACCTGCAGGTGAAACCTGGTTATTCAACTATTTATATGATATGGGTAGGTATAAATGAGTATCTAACAATATTAACGTTATTATGTTAACCCATATATTACCTACTAATATTTATTTTGTGTTTTAAAAAATAATTGTTCAACGAAAAAAAAATCAATTACATAGGTATAGGTACTAGTTGGCTTTTTAACTATTTACAAACTATTTTTTGCCGTTTACAAGTTACTTTTTATTTCGTGTTTTAAGAAAAAAACCTTTTTTTTACAGGCGATTAGTATACCCACGGTTAATATCGCCTCCGGTTTCTGTAGGTGATTATTACCTCAGGTGATTATTATTTTACTGATACTATCAGTAAAAATATTATGTAAAAATATGAAAATCCGGCCTCTAGTAAAAAATATTAATAACTAATAAGTACTACATACGTAGATAATATTTAAATTTTTTTAAAAATATTTTCGATATTCTCGATACGATATCAACATCGTACAACTTATGATAACTTACGATATCGCAATACAAAAATTCAATTAATTAATTATCGATTTCAAAAAATTATATCGTTGCCCATCACTAAAAATCACTCCGATCGGCGTGAGAGTTTTTCCTTTAAGGCATGCTTTGAGCCAAAAACAGGCCACGTGTCAGCCCTTAATAACTACTGTAATAATAAACTCGACGTCAAGCGGGATGAATAATTTAAAAACATTTCTTATTTTATACGTAATGCAATACTATTCCGTTCGGAACTATTTTATTCACAGGAAATAATCAGACAAAAAAATAAAACTATTAAAATGAAACATTTGACAATAATTTATTATTATTTTTACCTCACACCACTATTTCGTGTATAGGTTGAGGATTGATTTTAAAAGTTTGTGCTGTGGAAGAACAATGTAATTTGGATTTATTGTTGTTAAAACAAATATAACGAAAACAATTGAATACGATAATAAAGGACATCACAACACTAAAAACAAGTTTGCTGAGATTTATAGTACGTCTTTATCTAAGAAATGTGGTTAGGGTCTCATACTTCGACCCTAATTATTCAATGAGATACTGCAGCCTGTAGGCGTTTGAAAAATATATGTATGTGACGGCATTGTACGTTTTTACGAGTAAATGTGTCTAGACTAAAACGACGATTTGAATGAAGATAATATTTTTTTTTTGGGGTGTAACCTTAAGTGTTTTATTGTGTTAATGATACTGGTTCGTTTATAACTTTGTCATACTTTCTAGTTGTTTCAAAGAATATTATAGTTAATTTCGTAAATTTTGGTTTATACGGCAATACGAGCTAGTCCCAAGCTCAATAATTTAACTGAATTATAATATTCATAATATTTAAACAATAACAAGACATTTTAAATTTTAAATTGCAACGTCATCTTAAGCACATAATTAATATGAGTTAGGGTTATGAAAAAAAAATTCTGAAGTTCTGTAGCGAGTTATTAAGCTCATAATGCAAATCAGGAATTTCCAAATTGGCACATTAGTATCAGATAAAAATATAACATATTATAACTTCGTCTGTTTGAAAATAATTTAGAAATGGAAAATTTAGATCACTTTTTACGATTAAAATCTATTGATCTTCCCGACAGATATTCAATTGACGATTTATAAAATTAATTTTAAATCACGATATTATGACAGTTTTTAAGAAAGATTAAGTAGATTTAAAGAAGAAGAAGCTATAGCGTTGATATGTACTCGAGATCAGTAGGAGTCACGATGTACCACTTGTGATGCCATTCGACGAGAAATTTAAAACTTTGATAGTGCCTCGGGAGAGCGGTATAGATAACGACAACATTCGCTAGGGGACCTGTTTTTCTGTTTTTTTTTGCATAGATAACACGATGAAGAGAAGATTTTCATTGTAAAATAATATAATATAATTGTGAAGTTAAAACTTATATAAATGTTGTACCTAACGAATTCCCATTAATAGATGTTTGATATCTTTTTGTAATTTTAAAACGATTGAAAACGTAATGTTAATACTTGAAATGTTCACCAAAAATATATTATCATTTTGCAGGCATCCTAAAATTTTCAAACTATTTATACTCGTTTTCAGGTATTTCCATAAATTAAATTTTTTTTAAATGTTGTAAATTAATTTTTAGTTAGAAATTCATAAACTCTTTTCTTAATTAATTATAATAAATTCAAAAAGTGATGAAAATAATTGAATTTCATCGAAGTCACTGTGTACTTCTTAGAAACAAGCTGTACCTATACATCAGAAAACATCTTATATTTATATTTGATGTTATTTCGTTTATGAATAAAAAAAAAAAATATATCGTCAGTAAAGTTGTCTCGGTATTCGGTAATCGGTAAATATTATAAAAAATAATTATAATATTATTCAGTATTTATAAACAATAGAAAGTTGAACCAAGACATTTAGGAAAACTTTAGTTATTTAAAGGTAATGTCAGGATATTATGAGAGTAATAACACAACTTCTCTTGATTTTAAACACAAGTTAGTAAAAATGGATTTCATAATGTTTTTTTTTTTTAATAACCTTATCCAGATAACTTACCTACTACATAAATTGAATATAATTTTTTATCTTTAGTTTAGGAAGTAAAAATGTTATCCTAGGAGAGCATGCCTATGTTATATTCACCGAGGATTTTAATAATTATATGAATTTTTAAAAAAAAATTTGGTAGGTTGGAAGGATGGATGGATAAGCGTACAAATTATCGGCTGGTAAACGTAAAAAAAAATAATTACCCACATAGCACTATAGGTAATAGGTATATATATTATGAAACTTTATGATGATCAACAGAGCGTGGTTTAATACGCATTAAAAACCAACCAAATATGCGTTAAAAAACTTCAATATGCATGAAAAATAAAAAATTATGAACAAAAAAATTAGCAAAAAAACTTAATGATGAGAACATTATCTGTATGATGGTTTTCTCCGATACCTAGTTCAATTTTTTATCAAGTTATGTACCTAGGTATATATAATATGGCGTAACTAAAAAATGCCCATAATACTCACTTAAAAACTGAATAATCGTAATAAAACGTATTTGTTAAGTACCTATGGGTTTATAAGTATTATTTAGTAAGTAAGTATTTATATGACTTTCTTACTCTTATGTGCTAAATTGAGTTCACCCAGAATAAATATAAGCGTTCGGAGTGTGTCCCGAAACTTTAATCAGCATAGTTATTTCAAATATTGATCCGTAATAGTACTTATACAAGTCATTTTAGTTATAAGTATTTAAAATAAACTAAATGCTGTAAATCTAAAGCTTTATCAAATCAAATTTACTTCCACCGGATCAATTTTGTATAAATGCACGTGACCACTTACCTTTATTGATACTTTCAAATGAGTGGTAGAAAACATGGCAACAATCAAATGAATATTTCTTTTTAAATTGTATAAAAACTGATTTATTGTTTAAGATTGATAAGTATAATGAAGAAAATATTTATTTCAATAAAATAAAATAATTTATAAAAGTTACCTTTTTATGGTTGATAATAAGACATAAAATGAATAAAATAAAAATAATTATACAAGTTACCAGCACCTAAACTACTTTCTAAGATTAAAAAATGAATATACGAGTAGTTATAATAGTAATAATACATAAAAATGTGTATATAAAATACTACATAAAAACGATTGAAATTAAATAATCGTTGAGCTTAGTAAAATATTGAATTTGAATAATTTAAAAGTTTTAATGATCATGATCTTGACCGTTATGCGAATTATGGTGGTCGTGATGTGCGTGTTCATGAAATGTATGTTCATTAGTTGTATACTTACGATTGAAATGCTGAAAGTTGACATCTGTGCAGTGGCTATAACTGTGGTTATGACCTGAACAGTTATATAATTATTAATTAATATACAAATATAAAATCAAACACAAAGTTGTATAAGGGCCGCTTTCACCACTACTTTAAACTCCGATTAAAGTTAAACTGGTGTTTAATCGGCCGAATTTGCCCGGTTAAATATCTGTTATCAGTCGATTAAGCGTAATCGAAGTTTAAAGTATTTGGTGAAAGCGGCCCTAAGTACCTACTACCTATGTATAATTAAAACCACGGTAGATTATAGAGTTATCAAAATACTGTCTCCACAGACGTGTTATTATAAATATGTTTATATATTAGGCGAGGTGTAATCTTGTGGTTCCTTTTGTTAATCAGCGTACAACAATACATTTTACAACACGAGCATTCATATTGTATGAAAATTGTAAATTTTAAAATTTATAATCGACTTGTTATGAAACTTAATGGTAGTAACATTATCTGTGTTCGTATGTTGGTTTTTTACGATAAGTTGTTCAATGTTTTAGCAAGTTATGCATATATAATATAATGGAAATTAAGAATGCTTATAACTCACTTAAAATATGAATAATCGTAAAAACCCAACATACGAAACAGATATTGTTCTTACCAACAAGTTTCATATTGGATCGATTTACTCTCACTCTTAAGTTTTAAACCAACGGAGCATAACATGATCTGCTAAGCGTACATTTGCTATGTTAATCACTTGTAACTTGTAAGACGGAGACAACACGTGCTGGTGTGGCGTCCTCTTAAAGATTTTAATGTTTCTCAACGTCTGTATATCGGTGGCACATCATTAAAATATTCCACACAACATACTACATACTACATGTTAAAAATAGGAATAGCACTGAAATATATAACAGTATTACTAAATTTCTGTACAGTGTGGAATCTGAGAAAATTCTTTATATTCAATTTTGATTGTTCGAATCTATGGTGTTCTTCGGTTTTATCGTGTTGCGAACTTTACATTGATTATGCATTTTTGTATTGTACCTAATTTAAAGTTAAATTATTCTTACATCCTATAGCAAAAATTTGTCTTTAGTTTATCGCAGTACCTATGCACTAAACATAAATATATAATACAGCAGTAGTGAAACTGAAATTGTTTATTATACTGTACATCTCATCGCCTTGCTAAATTATATAATAGTTAATAAATAGCTGTTATGAATAAATGTATTAAAATAATATTAATACTTCAATAGTAGTATCCATCAGTCATCACTGTTTGGCAGGTCATAAAAAGTTTCAGAGCTAAAAGTGATCTGCTGAGTGTACTTTTAATTTAAACAACTTTTGAAACTTTTCAGCCTTACATCTCTGGTTGTAAAGTATGACGTATTTTAATGATGTGTCACCGTTATACAGAGGTTGAGAAACATCATAAGCTACCAGCTGAACATGTTGTCAAACATAGCAGATGTACGCTCAGCTGATCACGTTTAGCTCCGTTAGTTTAAAAGTAGTTAGAGTGAATCGACCCATTATGCAACTTTATGGTAATAACAATATCTGTGTTCGTATGATCTTTTTTTAAGAGTTACGGGCATTTTTAATTTACGCTATATTATATATACATAACTTGCTAAAACTATGAACTATAGGTATCTTAAAAAACCAACATATGAACACAGATATGAACGTATTACCACCAAGTTTCATTATATGTCGATTCACTCTAATTTTAAGTACAACATCACACATTTGTCTACAATTTATCGCAGTTAGTAGGTACTAATATTGTTATAAGTAGTTTTCAATCACACGGAAAATTGTTCAATGATCTGTTAGATACTAAAACACATTTAAATCAGTTAACAATAAAAAATTATGTATACATAATTTCACCATTATCTGTGTTCGTGTGTTGGTTTTTAACGATAGTTCAATGTCTAAGCAATTTATGTACCTACATATAATATGGAGTAAATGAAAAATATCCATAAATCACTTTAAAATTGAATAATCGTAAGAAACCAACATACAAACACACATAATTTTCTTACCAACAAGTTTCATAATAGGTCGATTTACTCTTATTTTTACTTTCTAAAGCACAAATTTGTCTTCTGTTTTTTTGCAGTTAGCACTAAATATACTAAAATAATACAATAGTAGGTAGTTGATTTATTTAAATAATTAATATATTTATTATTCCTGTATTAATGAATAGGTAATACTATTATTTTATTAACCGGTTAATGTTTCTATAATTATTTGTATTACCTGTTACTCGAAAAAAAATATAGGTAAAAAATCTATTATTTTCCTGTCATCATGCATCAAATAATACAATCCTCTAACAACATGCACCTAAATATTATGTATGATCATTATTGATAACCATACGGTTATCATACATACATATCATACATCACGCATAACTCACTTAAAAACTGAATTATCGTAAAAAACTTCCAACAAAACATAGATAATGTTCTTACCATTAAGTTTCATAATAGGTCGATTTACTCTAATTTTTAAGCTCACGGCATAAAATGTGAATTTTTGAGCGAAAATTTGGTGTGCTTGTAAGACGGACACAACACATACGAGTGTGTCGTCTTCTTAATTGTATTAACTACCATAAAATTAATTAAATTATATTTAAATTAATTACCATAAAAAGCATATTATTAAGTAATATCATCGAAACCGTCCCGACACGGACGATTGCTGAAAATTGATAGGCAAACTATGTGGGTATTATTAGTTATTATTGATATTACATTTATTACGATCGTTCCAAGTTATGATAATGAAATACTAAATAAATTTGTAAAATCTTACGAATTTAATTCAATTTTTAACATGGAATATTTTTTTATAATTTAATTTTGGATTCAGTTATTTGTTTTATTAGGTATTTGGATCCAACATATATGTAGTCCTATATGGTACTTTTGTTTTATTAGGTATTTGGATCCAACATATATTTGGTTATTGGTTATTAGCTTAATGTACGTTAATATATTTTTTATACAATGTGACCGACCGACGACATATGAAAGTATACAAAAATTGGTGAAGAAATACCCTTTAAAGAGTGGGTCTTACTTTTTTATTTTTTAGGTTATGGAGACTTAATTTTTTTTTTATCAAAACCAAACCTATCACACATTTTTTATGTATCTTCAAAACTAATCAACATTATGACGTAATTTTTTTTTTATCTTAAAGCTATTTAAGTGTTCTTTTAATCAACGTACGCAAATAAACCGGAAAGGTACAAATTATTTTTATTTATTTGAAAAAGTAATTATTTTTATCAAAAATTAATATTTTTAAAAGTAAGTAGCGTATAACTCCAAAAAATGTAGTATTTACTATGGGTTTTTCCATATTGTAGATTCTATAAAATGACAACACTGCAACAAAAATGTACCGAAGGAAATTAAATCCAATTAATGACCGATACTCAATTCTAAGAAAATCAAGATTGTAACGATATCGTATAATTCTATAATAATGGGAGGTACTAAAACCAAACCGAGATGTTTTCTGATGTATATGTTACTGGTAAAGCACAAAATACGGTTAGTGTTCACATTATTCGGGTAAGGTGCACAGTGCACACTATCTGTACATATTGGATAAAGTAAAAATACTATTTATAAAACGTTTATTTCGTACATTACTCAGGTATTTTACACATTATCTACGACTGGGTGGGCAAAGTACTTTGATAAAATAATAATAAAGTACTTTGATAAAATAACAAATTCCCACCATGCAATGTTGGCGACACAGTTCGAGTCAAACTACCAGAAGTAGAAGTAGTTCTAATAAATAATTGTATTTCATCTTTAAATAGTAAAATTGTCCAAATATATAATTAATAGTTTAATGTAATAATAGTTAATAGTTTAATAGTAATAATAGTTAATAGTTTAATAGTAATAATAGTTAATAGTTTAATAGTAATAATAATAAATAATTTTTTTTTGGATTAGTATAATTTGGTTTTTGCTACTAGAAAGAAATCCTGTAATTGAACCATTTTAAGTGTTTGATGCTTTGGTCATGTTCACGAATTAAGATATCTTAATAATCGTAAATCTTAGTATATCTTAATTCGGGCGTATATCGATTGCGCCGAAATTACCTTTTTACCTGTAAAAAATCTATCGATTGCGCCACGTATCAACTCCGCCGAACTTTTTTACATATTGATTCCGCCGGTTATCGATTACCCCGAACTTTTTTACTTTATACAGTAATAAAAACATTTAAAAGACTTATGTTACATTATGTTAAAATATATTTATATCATGTAGGTACCTATATACAATAAAAGTAAGTACAAGTCTTATCGATCATAATCCATGATCTTAAATATTGATCACTATGTTCTGCAGACTGCAGTGTTAAAATAATCGACATTTAGTGACCGTTGTAGTCTTGTGCGCGTCTTGTGTTACACCGTGTCAACTGTCAAAATGAATTTTGAAATTGTTTATAGTGAACGAAAAAACCAATTAATCTTATATAAAAAATTTAAATTTTATAACAAAGCGTACGTTAAATACTTAGACGCTAATAAATGGCAATGTGTCAATGAAAAGTGCACCTCAAAAATGTATGTTGAAGATGACTAAGTGTACCATAATCTATACTGTTAATCAAAAACAATTCTGTATAATATGATATTTTGGTTATTGTTTAATAAACAGTCGGATGAATCAACATAAATAAATAACTGGCGGAATCAATATAAACAAAAATCCGGCGGAATCGATAGCCGGCGGAATTGATTTTAAAACGGCGGAGTCGATAAAATCCCCTTAATTCATGGTCATGTTGTACCGACGTTATCAGTTTACGATTACAGTAATACGAATACTTTAACCACAGCACACCGGATAATGTATAAATTAATTGGATAATACAATATATTTAAGGTGGATAATGTATACGTTACACTTCACATATGGATAAGGTTCACATTATCCGGGTAATATGTACATTAACCGTTTTTGGACTTAACCCGTAACATATACACCATGTTTCTGCAGAATACAGAGTGATTGAGAAAATGCACATTTATTTTCAACGCTTTTTGAATTTATTTTGAATCATCATTTAATTTACGATTATTTCTACCGGTGGGTGGTTATAATTCTTGTTCATTAGATTTAACTATTTAATTCTTATTTTCAAAGAATTCTTATAATTTACAATATACCTTAAATTAAGTGTAGTGCTGCACATGGGTCACCAATGTCGACGCACATTATAGTAGTATTTTTTTTAGGCCCTGATAATAGGTACTAGCAGTGCCAAGTGCGACCGAAGGATAAAATCCTATCTGGGGCAAGATGAAAATTATTTATAATGTAATATTCACGAGTTAAAAGTTAAGTTAATTTTAACTTATTAATTTAACTTACTTGTACGGTGTTTTAGTTAACTGAACTTTAACTTAACTCATTTGCCACTACTTTAACTTAAAATTAACTCATATTTTTATTTATTTTCCCAATTAAGTTAATTTTGAATATTCCTATTATCCAGAAAAAAAAATTAGTTTTTATACTAGATAGAGCATAGACTACAGCTTTGACAAATACTATCTGAGTGCCAAATTAAAGAGGCATAGTCTATATGAGAACGTACTAGAGAATAATATAATATTTTTAAAGCTGAACTATCGTTGGAATCACTACACATACGTTTTAATAATCCCAGCTTCATAAAATCTTTATTACGAATAAAATCTACATGATTGCATATTACATTTATTACGATCGTTCCAAGTTATGAAAATGAAATACTAACGGTTAGGTTAAAATAAAATAAAATAAACAAACGTTAAAATATATGTAGTCCTATATGGTACTTTTGTTTTAGTAGGTATTTTTATCCAACATATATTTATTTATTGTTTATTAGCTTAATGTACGTTAATATATTTTTGTATAAACAAATACAGATTATAATTTTAAATATAGTTGTGTTTGCTGTATACTGTAAATGGTTGGCATATAAGAAAATAAAACAAAATGATTTACTATTATATACTATCATTGATTATACCTACTATAATGTATAGTAGACAATTATGGTGATACTTTATATTCATATATATGTATATGTATATGTATATGTATATGTATATGTATATGTATATGTACATATATTTAGCATTTATACGTATATGTTATATACTAGCTGTTCCGCCCGACGTTGTCCAGTTCAATGATTTGAATTTTAAATAAATATATTTGTACAAAATGTGTATAAAATATTTCTTCTTATACTATAATATTAATATAATGTGTAACGAATTTCAACCATTTAGATTGGCAGAAAAAATTTATTTTTCCATATGCTAAAAAGGAACATGTGTGAGCTTCCCTTTACCTATCTACAGCCTATATGAGTTGAAAAATCAAGCTGTATACACCTTAAAATGTTCAAGTAATAGTCTATTGAAATAACTTTTATTGACTTTTTTAAAACCTCCCCCGTAACTCGACCGATTTATTAGTGAAAACCATATTAAAATAAGTAGAGTTCTTTTCGAGATTATATACAAAACAGGGTGGTAGTCCTATATTATGCATGTTATATACATATAAACCTTTCTCTTGATTCACTCTATCAATTAAAAAAAAACTGCATCAAAATCCGTTGCGTGGTTTTAAAGATTAAGAGAGAAAGGTTGAATTTTGTTAAGACATATATATATTATTTATATGCAGTAAATGATATAATATAATATACTGGCAACTGTGTGTTTACATTGAATGTTAATCTTTCCAGCAGTTCTGGAGGCGAAGTACATAGTGAGGGGGAAGGATGTCTGCGTGAGATTGCGGCAGGCGCGGGCGGGGAAAGGTAACCTGATCCTCACAGTAAACGCCTGTCCTCCGCTCCCCACAACGCCATGAGCGTGGCAGCAAGAGCGGTAGGATTACGACGGCTCGAGAAAAGGGCTTTCACAACGGGAAGTCAAGGACGGCGGGTTAAGTGCCCGTATTACAATCGTTAAATTAATGTTAAACCACCGAATTCGGCCGGTAAAATCAGTGTGTTAAGCGAGCTATAAACTACACATATTATAAACGGGCCCAGTTCGTTAGAGGAAAGTACTTTCTGTGGTACTACTGTAGTGGTACTCTTCCCTTTACGCCGTTATCGTTAACAGCCGTATATTATTATTATTGTTGTTTTTTTTTTTTTTTTTTTTTATCTCTAAAAGGTATTATCATCGACAACAAAGGTCATTAGTTGAAGTATATTATTATCACTTTATAATAAATCATGTAGGGGGGGGGGAGTCGAAAGCGATATGCGAAAGCTGTTCTGTCCCTGGTTCAAAAGGTGTATGAAAGATAACATTTTATATATTGTCCGTGTACAGCTGAGATATAAAGATATCATACATGTGTGTATTTGGATTTGTGTACATTGTAACATAATATTCTGGTAGGTCAGCGTGTGTGCAAGTAAGGACGATCGTAGTATGGAGGTGGAGGTGGCAATATAGTAGTGGGGATAGTGGTGGTGGTGGTAGTAGTGGTTGCAACTGGTAATCCGCCGTCACCGCCGCACATCACGACAGGTATGAAGTAACGCTGCACTACAGAAACTAGTTTACTAGTATACAGCGGCGTATTCCAGTGAACGGTCGTGGGTACGCGGAATCCTCCGACATATTATACACACCGGTAAATATTCATTTTTTTGTCACTAATTTTTTATTTATTTATTGGAATTTATTTTGGAGCAGGTGCGGTACTCGTTTTTACGACGAGTACTGTGTAAAGGAATATCTCACGAATACAACAAACACTATTAAATGGCGGAAGACGGGATGGAAGTCAGAGGGTCGTCATTCTTGGGACATATCGTGGTTGCCAAGACAATTGCCATGTTCGTCCTGGGCGTCGGTTCGTTCGTGCTGGGCGTATTACCCATGAAATTTATTTCCAGAAAATGGTGGTACCCGAACGGGAGACCACCGCGATCAACCGGCGGTCACTCACACCCCGGAGACTCAGCCACCGATTCTTCAACACTAGTCAGATGGCTGTTGTGCTTCGGTGGCGGCGTGTTGCTATTCACCACTCTCTTCCACCTGCAGCCAGAAGTCCGGGAAGCTGTCACACAGTTACAACACGACGGTCAGCTGTTTGACGGCCACGGTTTTGAGAACCTGGGAGACCTAATTTTCTGCACCGGGTTCTTTCTTGTATTTATTATCGACCAAGTAGTGCACACCGTGCTGGACAGCTGGTACGAGGACAACGAACCTAGCGAGGAGGTACTGCATCGATCGACGAGCCTGAGGCGGCGTACTCCATCGTCGAGACCACTCACTTTGCAGACACCTACTGAATCACCGTCTACTTCCGTTGTCAAGGAACACATGAACGAGTCAAGTGAGGAACGGTACCGGTCAATTTTCCAGGAAATTCCACTACCCAGCAGGCCAGGGGCTGAACGACGGCAGGTGATGTGTGACGGTGCTGATGCTGAAAGACAGGCTTCGAGGAACGTGAGAAGACCAGCTGGACAGTCGTTTCGAGGCCTGTTTGCCGTTATGGCTCTATCGTTTCACGAGGTGTTTGAAGGCATGGCCATTGGGTTGGAAGAGCGCGTTGACCACACGTGGTATCTGTTCTTTGCCGTGGCCACACACAAGCTAATCATCGCCTTTTGCATCGGCTTGGAACTAGCCTGGTCGGAGACCAAGAGGGCCATTATCATAACTTATGTAGCCACGTTTGCTATTGTCACGCCAGTGGGCATCGCTATTGGCATGTTGCTCGTACACTTCGGCGATGATGGTTCTGTGGATGGGTCTCCCAGACTGTTGGCTGTCGTTCTCCAGGGGCTGGCCGCCGGCACTCTCTTGTATGTCGTGTTCTTCGAGGTGCTCGCCCGACACAAACAGTCGGGATTCTCGAACCTTATGGCCATAATCCTTGGATTCTGCGTTATGCTGGTGCTGCAGATGATAAGTGAGTACCTAAACGGGTTTTAAATACTTAAAACAAGAAACTAGAATTATTAATTATTTGTAACAAAAAATCTCGTGCTGTTTAATAATGTATTCGATACCTGTAATGTAGGCCCTGATCTAACAGCAGTAGAACATAATATCAACATTTAATTCAACATTATAGATAACGATGTGCATGTATTAAGTCATGTATAATACAAGCTAGGACAATTTAATGATAATTTTTAATTGAATTAAGTTAAGTTATCCTAACTTTTTTTTTAACTCAGTGAAGTTTAAAGTTATATGGAAACTTAGAGTTTACTTTTAGTTTATAAATGGTCAGTATTATGGTTCAAAATGATAAAAAGTAAATGTATATGTATCACGTATCATCAATCATAATTGTATTATATTTACTCGTCAAACACACTCCGTCAACTACGTGTAAAAAGTTCTTTAATTGTTTATAGTAAAATTGTTTGTACTTGACGAAGTGCGATAATTTAATACAAATAATTTAACTTCGATTTGCGGCTTACTCATATTTACGACATAAAAATATACATTACGATTTTATATTTGTACAATATTTACATAATACTATTAAAGTTAAATTATTTGTACTAAATTATCGCACTTCATCAAGTACAAATAATTATAAACAATTTATAATGATTTTAAGAAACTACTTAGAAATTATTTATATATAAATTATATCAAATTACTTGATAATTCAAATTGTTTAACTTTTCTAGCAAGGTTAAACTCTGGACTGTAGAGACAAAATATCTTTGTTGTTGTATGGATTGAGTAATTTGATAATATGATATATAGGTATAGAATCAAAATATTAAAAACATTTCTTTTTTAACTAATAAGATACTCAGCGACGTATTGCTAAAAATAATTTGTGTGTATTATTTTTTATTTTAAAGTTTCTTTATAACTGTGAAACAAATTAGTATAAAATGTATGTTCGTCTTCGGTCATACATTGGTATAAATACTCTATATCTTGAATTTTTTTCTTTAGTCATTTTTGGATTATTTTTAGTTGATACAGCTAAGTTTATATTTTTTAAACATTGAATAGAATTTAGAGTCGAGGTAAAACACAAGTTAATTTGCAGAAAATCATCTACACCATGTGATGTTTTATAATAACTTTGTTTATAATTGTATGTATTATCTTCTAAAGATGGGAAACACTTGCTTTGACCAAGACTCAATAATAATTATCGTATTGACATTTTGATATTGTTGTGTTATTGGTAGTGATAGGACTATTTTAATCTTAATAATGTTTTTGTTAATCAATATAGAACCTTTTTATCCTTAAAAAAGTTTTAGAGTAAAAAGCTTCCATCCAATACTTACAGTAACTAGGATTTGATTAAACGTAACTCGTTTTATTCGTTGAGTTTGTATCAATAAAAATCAGTCAAGTTAAAAACTAAATTTTCAAAAGTTTATCTTAACTTTAACTTTTCAACTCGTTTATGCCTAGATTCGGTATATCATATTCATTTCAATAAATTCTAATGTTCTCACATAATTACGTTGAAAAACGTATACCTATATATTACCTATAACGATGGATGGTTGTGATTGCCAACACCAAATTTGCCAACGTAAAACTAGTTATTAATAGTTTTTAAATGTAAGGAATTCTATTTTTTCAGTTGTATTTAAAACTATTTTAAGTTCATATTAACCTTGTAAGATAAATATTGGGCGTCGGCGAAATGGAAAAACAAAATTGTGAGAACTATCTATTAAGCCACATTTTAGGAATTCCCAGATACAATAAATCACTTATTGGTACTTTACACTAATGTATTTTAAATATTATGTTCTTATAATGTGTCTAGACTACCTATAATAAATGTATAATGTGAATGATGTACAAAATTAAAATAGTTAAAAAACAAAAAAAAAAAAACAAGAAATAAAATGAAATATAATTTATGTTTATATTTATTTTACATTATTATTTGTAGTTTGAACAATAGTGTGTGTGTATTATATAACAATATTATATAACATTAACTGGTCTGATCGCCCTGTTTATATTTTCTTTTAACCGAAATCAAACCTGAAATTTTATTTCCTCTTGTTGTAGATTCACTAAATTTTTGGGGAGAAAAAATCATACCTGCCTAGTACGTAAATGTATATTTAAATATATATGATTGGTTTACTAATGTTTATGCTAAAAGTTATATTTACCTAACCTATTTCTGTAGTTGATTAGTTTTTTTTTTCAATTATTATGCTATATAGAGCAAATATGATATATTATTATAGAGCTATTAGCTAATATGATTTAAAATTTAAATCACAAACTTATAAGTATATGCATTAAAGCTTTCTTTTATTTTAACAAAAGTTAGGTACATATTATTGGATTATTATTTATTTATGTGACATAAATGTTGACATAATTATGTCTCGTTATGTTAACATGCAGTTTAATATGCAATTTGGTGATTTGACTTTTTACACGATATTCATATTAAATCAATTGCATCTCGTAATTGCTTTGATTATTTAATACAATAATCTTGTATATTTTAGAATTACATTCTTAATGGATATTTTATTTATATTGGTATACATCCAAAATGTCCATATTATATTCAACGAAGGACAATGAATTCTTTTTCATTAACACTTTTTGGGATCGTGAACACGTTACCTCTTTTTAATAATTTTTCATTTTTATATTTTTTGTATACATCTACAATAATTGGAATCCTGAAAGTATTGAAGGAAGTGCTTAAATGTTGATACATTAAGTATGTAAGTTAATACTTACCTTGTTTAATATTTTTTAAACACTTTTAAATTTTTCTAATTTCATGACAAGTTTTGAAAATGTTCAGCTTTACATCTCTGGTCATCATGTATGGCATATTTTAATGTGTCACCGTTATACAGAGGTTGAAAAATATCCAACACTTTAATAGCAAATGTACGCTCAGCAGATCACGTTTAGCTCCGTTAGTTTAAAAGTGAATCGACCTATCATGAAAATATATGGTAAGAACAATATCTGTGTTTGTATTTGTGTTTTTTACGATTATTCAGTTTTTAAGTGAGTTATGAGCATTTTTAATTTACGGTATATATTATATATGCATATGACTTGCTAAAAAGTTGAACAAGGTATCGTAATAAACCAACATACGAACACAGTTAACGTTCTTACCATCAATTTTCTTAATAGATCGATTATAATAAATTATAAATTTTAAAATGTACGATGTTCATACAATAGGAATTATCGTGTATTAAAATGTATTAATATACGGTTATTAACATAAGGGAAGACAAGATTAAAGCTCGTCTAATATATAAACACATATTTATAATATCAGGTCTGTGGAGACAGTATTTTGATGACCCTATAACGTACAGTGGTTTTAATTATACATACCTACACAACTTTGTGTTTGATTTTGTATTTTTATATTAATTAATAATTATATAACTTTTTAGGTCATAACCACAGTCATAACCACAGCCATAGCCATAGCCACGGCACAGATGACAACTTTAAGCATATCAATCATGAACATGCATTAAACGAACACGCACATCACGACCACCATCATTCACATGTTGGTCACGATCATGATCATTAAAACTTTTAAACTATTCAAATTCAGTGTTTTACTAAGCTCAACGATTATTAATTAATTTCAATAATTTTTATGTAGTATTATATAAATATATTTTTAAGTATTATTATTATTTTGACTGTTCATTTTTTAATCCTAAAAAGTAGTATGGGTGTTGGTAATTTTCATAATTATTTTTATTTTATTAATTTTACGTCTTATAAACCTTAAAAAGGTAACTTTTATAAATAATTTTATTTTATTGAAATAAATATTTTTTTCACTATACTTATTAATCTTAAATAATACATATTCAGTTTTTATACAATTTAAAAAGAAATATTCATTTCATTGTTGCAATGTTTTCTACCATTAATTTGAAAGTATCAATAAAGGTAAGTGGTCACGTGCATTTATACAATATTGATCTGATCGAAGTAAATTTGATTTGATAAAGTTTCAGATTTACAGCATTTAGTTTATTTTAAATACTTATAACTAAAATTACTTTGTATAAGTACTATTACGGATCAATATTTGAAATACCTATGCTGATAAAAGTTTCAGGACATACGCCGAACGCTTATATCTATTCTGCGGGTAAGTTCAATTTAACATATAAGAGTAGGTAAAGCAAGTAATAAATACTTATACCCATAGGTACTTCCCATGTACGTTCCAACAGGTGTGGTCAATTTGCACGTTCTCGGAGAGGATAGTGTATTCGATTTGAATTTGATGATTGCATTCGATAAAAAACGATTCTATGCGGAGGATCAGTGTAAAAATTAGTAATTATATATATAGCAATTTATATATTTGTATATAGAAATAAGTAGGTACGTTTAATATATTATTTTATATAATTTGAAATTAGATTCATAAATTTTCATTTTTTTTAGCGGTTATTTTAAAATTGTTTTTGGTTCTGTATTGATAAACAAAGCGTTAGAAAAAAAGAACAGTTTAGCAATAAGCTATTTTGGTGATGTTTCCCGTGGCGTTAAAAAACTAATTAGAAATTCGAAAAATGTCCTTTATAAAGATGGTACTTTATCTTCATAGAATTCGATAAAAGATAAGATACTGTCTTATGTTGAAATTGAAGTACTATTTCTGGTAGAAATATTGTTTAAAAGATAAAAAAATAAACATCATTGTAAAACAAAGCTCCGTTCAGAGTCTAAAATGAAAATTGTATATTTAAATAATATACAAGTTTATGCAAATAATGCAGTAAATAAATCAAATAAGGTTGATGTTTTATAAAAACAGCTATATAACACGAGTTTATAATATTATTAAATTTGAATTAAATGATTCTTTAGAATCAGAATATTGTAAAGATAAATTACCGATTGATGAATAAAAAAAAAAACGATGTAATAGTATTTGGCTGCTAAATTGTATTTTATATCACTGTGGGTCACCAGAATACCAACGAGTAGTCAGATAGGCACTTGAAAATTGAATATGTATTTTTAATATTTTTCAACTGATATTGTAACAATATATCAGGAGCCTAGTATTAAAGTTTTACACTTTTTGGCCCAACAGATAAAACTTTATTGATATTTATAGAATAAAAAACTAAAAAAATTGGAAACGGAAAATGTCCGTTAACAGCTCAAAAAGAGTCAAAATATTTTCAAAATTGTATGGTGTATAGCAAATGCTAATATAAATATTCAGTAAAATTTACATGTATATACAGTTATTCTTTTTGAATTACAACAAAATAAGGTAATAGCTACATGAGAAATCGAGTGATGATCCAATGTTGTAAAAATTTGAATTTCAAACGCTTTTAAAAATTTTATTTGCCTTTCTTAATGAAATTTTTTTTGTTGGTAAAGGTAGATAATCATATAAGGAATCTTGTATTACATTTTAAAATCTTAGATTTAAAAAGAAATTTTTTTACGAATCCTTAACTCAAAATAAGTTGCTAATTTTCGTGATTTTTCCATATTTTGTCAATTTTTGAACTTTAAATGCTTATAAAAAAAAACTATGACTAAGGATTTTTAATATTTTTCAAAGGTCATTGTAATAATATAGTAGGAGCCTTGTTTTAAATTTTCAAGTATTTTTACTCAACAAATAAATTTTTATTGATATTCATAAAAAAAACTAATAAAATTGGAAACTGAAAATGTCCCTTAACATTTCAAAATAAATCAAAATATTTTTAAAATGTAACCGTGTATAGAAAATGCATTTATAATCAACCTGTGAAAATTTCATGTATCTACGGTCATTTGTTTTAAAGTTACACCAAAAACCAAAATCGTTTTCTCGAAAACAAATTTTGCGTATAAGTTCCCGTTTTTCCTTAATTTTTCTTTTGTTTTTCACTGCGCTATTGAAAACTACTGAGACATTTTTACTTTTGACCCCCCAATGTACTAACTAGATTCACTTTCCTATCAGAAAAGATACTGTTGAAGAAAATCCAAGCACTTTTACTGTCCTAAAATGTGATGACGGACACAAAAAAAAAAATAAAAAAAACACACATCATTGTAGAATCAATACATACATCGTTCCACTCAGAATCTAAAAAAAAAACGATGTAATAGTATTTGTATTTTATACCACTGTGGGTCAACAGAATACCAACGAGTAGTCAGATAAGGCACTTGAAAATCGAATATTATATTGATACTCTTTTTGGTGCAAATTACAAACACTATTTTCAACTAGGTAGGTACCTACTGATTTGCAAATTACATATAGGTACCTTTATTTTGGTGCAAGTTACAAACACTGTTTTTGGCTACTTGCAGGGGTGATCTTTATTTTGGTGTTAATCATAAACTCTTGTTCCAACACGTTAAAATTGTGGTAAATTTTTACAGTTGGAGACAGTGGCGCTACTATTGATGATAAGGGGTGAACATATGAGAATGTCCAGAGTGGGACCCTGCTAGTACCCGCTAATAAAAATGAAAAACAGTCAAAGAGTTTATAATATTATTAAATTAGAATTAAATGATTCTTTAGAATCAGAATATTGTAAAGATAAATTACCTATTGATAAAAAAAAAAAAAAAACGATGTTATAGTATTTGGCTGCTAAATTGTATTTTATATCACTGTGGGTCACCAGAATACCAACGAGTAGTCAGATAGGCACTTGAAAATCGAATATGTATTTTTAATATTTTTCAACTGATATTGTAACAATATATCAGGAGCCTTGTATTAAATTTTTACACTTTTTGGCCCAAAAGATAAAACTTTATTGATATTTATAGAAAAAAAAAACTAAAAAAATTGAAAACTGAAAATGTCCGTAAACAGCTCAAAATGAGTCAAAATATTTTGAAAATTTTATCAAGTATAAGCATTGATAAAATAAACATTGTATGGTGTATAGGAAATGCTAATATAAACATGCAGTGAAATTTTCAAGTGTCTACAGTAATTTGTTTTTTAATTTCAACAAAATAAGGAAATCGCTACATGAGAAATCGAGTGAATCCAGAGTGGGACCCTGCTTAGTACCCGCTAATAAAAATGAAAAACAGTCATACCTCATTATATAATTATGAAAAATATTATTTTCTCACGGTTAATAATTTATTATTAGTTATATATAATTTTACTCAGGTCTCTGACATAGACACCCGTAATTCGAATTATCTAAACTCGAAAGAGTAAAGACGTTCTTGTTCACTGTTATTATATTTAAAAAATGTATATAATATGTATATTGCAGATTATAACGGCAATATCTTATTATATGATAATCTTGGGGTCCTTGTAATTGCACACCCAACACTCCCTAAGGTTGTGCCACTGGTTGCATACCTAATAATGTAAATTATAGAACGACACTTTGCACTACATTATCTTTGATGAAAAATACACATTATACCTAGGTACATGTAATTTATATATTTAACATATTTTTAATGGAATACAATATTCCATTAACGTTACTAATATAAACCAGTAATGATCCTTTATATCAGTGGTTCCCGACCTTTTTTATACTTTACCCCCCCTTGTAAATCTTCAAAAATCTTACGACCTCTTTAATTAGAGTTTTGACGATAGTGATAAAAAATAACTAATAACTATATTATACAACTAACGACTTATTTTTTTTTTCATCATTTTAAAAATAAAATACAAATCGACTTAATAATTAATAATATATTTTTGAATACCTACAGTTTTATAAAAATGAATATAATAAATAGGGTGATTATAATATTGTATTCAAATTTAATCTATTATACATTGACCCATTCATAACCTCCTGTACTGTATAGTATAGAGAGACATACACTTAACTGCTTTTTTTTTATATTGAATAAATAGAATCACAGATATGATACGAACATGTTCAGTGGGGCCCATTATCTTCTTGAAGAATAAATAAAAATAAAAAAATAAAATCATCGTATTATACCATATTTATAGCTAATCCATGGATGAGAGATTTAAGAGATAATATACATTGATTTAAAAATACTTATATTATTATTAATATGCTGTAAATACAGAGTATAATATAAGTATTAATTTCTTATTATTTTTTAAATTGAAAATATAGATATCTGCTGGTTTTTATTCGTTACTGAATTTGTTTTATAAACAAATAAAATAGGTCTATGATTTTATAATAGTATATGTTATTATTATAATTAGTAATAACTAACTTTATAATTATATTATACTGCTACTACTATAGATGAAATATGTATTGGATTTTGGAACCAAACCTGTACATCAAAATATAGGTTTCGGTTCCTAAAAATTTTTTTAAGGGTTCCGGCCTAGTTTAGGTAAAAATATTTTCAAAAGGTTTCGGTCCAAAGCCAGTCAATTTCGGTAAGGTTCCAGTCCCTGATGCACACCCAATCGGTCCTGATTAGTAGGACGCTTAACTGTATTATAATTTAATTTTGATTGAAGTCATATTTTTCCCTATTGGCACTAGACATACCAAAAATATTGTGACTTATTCCCATTTTCACATTCGACGTGTGCCTTTGTCTCCAATATAAATAAATATTACGTATAATATATTATATCACTTCTGATATTCTTATTATTATTATCTGACTGGTCGCGTTTCGTAACATAACTTAAACGTTGTAGAAAAGCTATAGAAATATTCTAACATGTCGCAGAGAGAGAATGTGGTAAATTTTCTCGAACACTATCTGAATAAAATGTAGCAGGGACGTTGTTATCGTGATGTGACCTATGAACGAGTAGGTATCAGCTATAATAAAATTGCTACCTACCTCAGCGAACACCGTTGATTCTAAACAAAGTTGGTAAATATTTGTTAGCTTGTTGGGTAAAGGTTTGTGTACATTTATTTTTGTCAACATTGGTTTTTATATTCTGTGATAAATCCGACGTTCAATAACGATATCAGCAATATTAGTAATTATGATAAAGAAAATAAGAGATTCTTAGATAGACTTCTCCCTTATGTCCCATATCCAATTTCATATTTTATTACAGCTTAAAATCTCTAAATTAATACAGTGTAGTATTTGGTTGCACATATTATCTGCTAAATTCTTAGTTACCTATGACTATAAAAGTCCATTATAGGTACGTACGTATAAGACTCTAGGACGTGTACTGAACATAAACACATAATTCTAAACAAGTACAGTGATTCAAACAATTTATAATATGCCCATCTGTACAATTATTAGATCCACATTATTATAATGAAAACTGATAAGATAATATGACATAATTGACGATTGTTCCGTGATCGAACATTTTGTAACTTCCAAATACTATAACATGCTACTTAGTTTAAAATTATTTATATTTTTACAAATAAAATTGTGTACCTGCATATTTTTTCGGGTATAATTTACTTTTACCTTTTTTTATCTTGATATTTTCCCGGGTGGAATTCACAATTCTCTTCATAATATATTATAATAAACAATAATACAACTAAATTTATATACTAAAATACAATTATTGTGGGATTATTAAAAATGGTTTAGGTTTTTTTTTTATACTTTTATAGAACTACAAAATCTAAACTCTGGTGATAGTATTTCGGTGATGTTGTTCCACGAACGGTCACACATAAAATAAAATTTAAAATTAATAAAAGGTGATTGGTTTTAAATACTTTTATCTTATTTGATTTTCGATAATATTATAAAAATGTATTACTTATACAATAGTGTTTTTTCATTATTTGATACATATAATTTATGGAAAAAACATGAAGAGGTCAAGTGACAAAACATCGATATTACAATATAATAATTTATCATATTACCTGTATTCTATAATAATACATATAGTCTAAACTCTAAACCATTGACCGTCAACCCTTCCAAATATATTTCATGGTGTTTAAAATTTTAATTTTATATCTTAAATAGTCATAAATAAAATTGAATCATGATTATTAGGGTGAGATAAGGTATAAAGGAGAACGTCATCGTATATAATGTATATATCATCGCTTACGACAAATACTAATCTGGTTATGATGGTCTTATTGCAGTTCGTTTTGAAACTTTCCTACTTACAAGGTCCAAGGCATAATGTACACATTTTGTAGTTTTAATTGTAACTGCTCAAGTGATTTATATATTATAATTAAAAATGTCAAAAAAACGTAACATTTCTGATGAACGTCGTACATTCAACGAATCATTTATATTTTTTTTATCGAAAATAAAGGTAAACTGTTTAATTTTCCAAAAAACTATTTTATCTGTAAAAGAGTATAATGTTGAACGTCACTGTGAAACAGTGCGCAAAAATCAAAATTTGACAATCTCACTGGTGATCTTTGACAAATTACAATAAATAACTTAAAGAGTTCATTAAATAATCAACAAAATAGTTTTAAATTACATAATAATCAAAACGAATCAAGAGTAAGTGCTAGTTTTGTAGTTGTGATATATATAGGTATATATATATATAAATAGTTGTTATATTTGTTAGAAGACATTTTCAATACTTAAATTTCAAAAAACAAATATTGTTCACGATTAAGCATTTATAAGAATATCAACATCCAATACGAAAGAGGATATAAACGAACAACGGGAAAAATTCAACCTCAAAAATCACACTAGCACTAACTGGAACAAACGTATCTCATAAGTATCATCTCGTTTAATAATTGTTTTATTAATTATTATTTATTAAATACACCTAGTTTCACTTAACATTGCTTTGTATACCTTACATGGTATCAATATATTATATCTATGTATCTGTTTATCTAATATGTATTATAATAGTTAATAGAACACATTGTGATATAAAACGACTGCAAGTAGGCTGGACCAATACATAGGTACAATACAAATATACCTCGCCCATGTTCTGATATTTTTTACGAGTTAGATGACAAAAATTAGTCAGAAAAGTAAAAACATAAAAATATTGTTACACGGATTGATTTTTACCAATATTTTTTGGTTAATATTTAAATATTCAAATAAAATAGAACCTACATTAGGAATTGCCTACCAATTGATACTCATTGTAATATTACTATAATAGTAGTTAACAGTAAATATAACAAAAAATAAATAACCTGTGTGATAAACTACCGATATTTATAGGCAATTATATAAAAAAAATTTTTTATAAATCAAAAATAATAAACGACAAATATAACTATAGCTCAAAAAGAGTGAAAATATAAACATCTCAAGAATCTTTCTACGGTTATTGGTACACAAAGTAAGCAAAATATTAGCAATTTCAAAATTTTACTTGAAACACAAACAGAAACTCTGACTAAAATAAATGTAATTTATCATAATTCCATAAAACTATAAATTAAATAAAAAAGTTTTCAACCAATATTCAAATCGTAAAAATACGGAAACTTAATTATATAAATTGGAAACAATGGTCGATCGGTTATCGAGGGATATGGGATGATACTTTGGTACTTTTGGGGACCAAAAAATAGACTACTACATGACTGTTTTGGTGTGCAATATTTGTGTATTATTTTATGTCTATATATATCGTTTTGATTCACAGGTACGAGTTAAATTTAAAAAGAATGGATGGTATTACATTTGAATTCAATGATATAATATCATTGTATAAAAACAACGATTCTGAGCGGACACGGTATGTCAGTCTAGGTATAAAACATATTATATACTTATCTATGGTATTAAAAAAAATTGACCTATCTAGGTACCTATAATAAATTCCAAATTAATCATATCACAATATCCATTAGGTACTTATTATGTGTTATAATATATCAACAACAAACCGTGATACTATCATAGACATATACCTATAATAGTATACTTTAGAAGTTTCAAGTACCCACGAATAATATTACACAATCACAACAAAATAACTATAATCGTTATTCTAGGTTTTTTACTGTGTAATTTCGTCCAAATTTGAACTTAAAATGACTATAAAAAAAAAAGGTAATATATTTTTTACATTTTTTGGTAACAGAATAAAATTAACAACTTATGTGGAATTTTATCTACCGTTATTAGTTTTTGAATTATAACAAAATAAGAAAATCACCAAATGAGAAATCGAGTGAATATCTAATGTTGTAAAAATTTGAATTTCAAACGCTCATAAAAATTTAATTTGACTTTCTTATACTTTTTTTTGATAAAGATAGATAATCCCATAAGGAATCTTGTGTTATATTTTAAAATCATAAATTTAAAAAGAATGGTTTGTACGCATGATTAACTCAAAACAATTTGCTAATTTTCGTAATTTTTCCATATTCTGTCAATTTTTGAAATTTAAATGCTTATAAAAAAAAGGTCATTGTAACAATATAGTAGGAGCCTTGTATAAAATTTTCAAGTATTTTTAAACAATAAATAAAGTTTTATTGACATTCATAGAAAAAAAGGTGCTCTGCTATACAGTAGGTTACAAGTGGGTCACTGTATAATGGATAGTATTACATTTGAATTCAATGATATAATATCATTGTATAAGAAAAACGATTCTGATCAGAGACGGTATGTCAGTCTAGGTATAAGACATATTATATACTTATCTATCGTATTAAAAACAATTTACGTAAAATAGGTACCTATAATAAATTCCAAATTAATCATATCACAATATCCATTAGGCACTTATAATGCGTTATACGTCAACAACAAACCCTGATACTATCATAGTCCATACTCCATAGATATATAATAGTGTCCTTTAGAAGTTTCAAGTACCCACGAATAATATTATACAATCACAACAAAATAACTAAAATAGTTATTCTAGGTTTTTTATGTAATTTGGTCCAAATTTGAACTTAAAATGACTATAAAAATAAACTGTGCTTATGTATTTTTTAGATTTTTTGGTAACAGAATTAACTACTCACGGGGAATCTTGTTTTAAATTTTCAATCCTTAGATATAAAAGTTGAACATTTTATACATTTTTAACTACAAAATAATTATTCAATTTTAAATTTGATAAATGTTGTCAAAATTCGATCTTTAAATGCTTATAAAAAAAAATTGTGCATATGTATTTTTAATATTTTTCAACTGATATTGTAACAATATATCAGGAGCCTTGTATTACATTTTTACTCTTTTTGGCCCAACAGATAAAACTTAATTGATATTTATAGAATAAAAAACTAAAAAAGTTGGAAACTGAAAATGTTCGTAAACAGATCAAAAAGAGTCAAAATATTTTCGAAATTGTATGATGTATAGGAAATGCTAATATAAAAGTTCAGTGAAATTTTCATTTATCTACAGTTGTTCGTTTTTGAATTACAACAAAATAAGGAAATCCCTACAAGAGAAATTGAGTGAATATAAAATGTAGTAAAAGTTTTAATTTCAAACGCTCATAAAAATTTAATTTGACTTTCTTATGGACATTTTTTATTTGATAAAGGTAGATAATCTTATTAAAAATCTTGTATTACATTTTAAAACCTTAGATTTAAAAAGAAAAATTTTTACGAATTCTTAATTCAAAATAATTTGCTAATTTTCGTGATTTTTCCATATTTTGTCAATTTTTGAACTTAAAATGCTTATAAATAAAAACTGTGACTAAGGATTTTTAATATTTTTCAAATACCATTGTACAAATATATTAGGAGCCTTGTATTAAATTTTCAAGCTTTTTTAACCAACAAATAAATTTCTATTGTTATAAATGTTGTTTTTATATGTTTGTGTACTAATAAATATACATCTTTTTTTCTTAATAAATTTAAGAAATATGTAATATTAATTAAATAGTAAATACAATGTAATTTAATAATACATTTAAAGCAAACCTCAAATCCAAAACGGCATGAGCGATCCAACACTTTGCAACTTGTTTATCACCCTCAAATGGCTCACGCTAGAATGCCTAGACAATAAGAGAGTGGTCAACTGGGTAGATAGCAGCCATGTTTCGTCCCAAAATGTCTTACTTTTAAATCTAAAAAAGCATAAAATAGGAAATTACTAGCCAATTTATATAACATAAAATAAATATGCTAACTGCTACCAACCACTAAAATAATACCTAAATTACTGTATAATATGATATTATGCCAAATGTATACACTCACTAGTTAGGTAGGAAGTCTGTAATATAAAATATGAATACGGGTATTATATAGTTATGCAACAAGACCATGTAAATAATAAATAATGATAGATAAGTTAAATTTAGTAGTTATGTATTATTAAAATTAAAGTGTCGTGTAAAAAAAATGTCAATTGGCAATAATTGTACCAATATTGAATACCAACATGAATAATTATTAATGCATTCAACATTGGTAAATTATAAACTGGTCTGATGCGAAACATCGACAGTCAGTAAATCGACAATTTAAAATGTCGACGGTCGAAACATCGACAAGTACAAAATGTCGACAGGTCAATATATCGACAAGTACAAATTGTCGAAAAAAAAGATTACATTTTATAGTTTAACGTCGAGATAAAGTGATAAAATAATGATTGAGTCAATAATACTTCGTGGAGTACCTCGTCCACATTCAAAAAAGAAAAATGAACAACGAGAGGACAGAATCCAAAACGTAATTCAAAATCAGGGAAATGATCCAGTTATGGAGTTTTTAAGAGGAATTGCTTATAATATGACATTATAATTTTTTTTAATTTATTTAATTACTTAATTATTTAATTTGATTTATCGACATATTGACCATATTATTGTCATACATTTTATTTTTATATCCTATTTTTTTTTTTTTTTTATTTACATAATTTATATTCTTGTTTTAATTTAATTTGTAAAAATAATTCTAAAATATTTTTTTATTTGTTGACGTTGTAATTGTCGATATATTGACCTGTCGACATTTTGTACTTGTCGATGTTTCGACCGTCGACATTTTAACTTGTCGATTTACTGACTATCGACGTTTCAACAGGCTCCCATTATAAACAAATTTGGATGAAAAATATAGTTCATTTTCAATGATGACAGAAAGCCAATTTAAAATGTTCACCGAATTGGCCACTATCTTATATATTAAGGGTTTCTAGGAAATTTATGTACCGCTATTAAATTGCTCCCAATTTTCTAAAAATTTAATGAAGCCAGTATAGATTAGATATAATTAAATAAATTATAAATTGTAAAAGAGTTATTTATTTAGCTTTAGTGCAATCAATTTTCTTTTATGGTATAATATCCATTTGGAAAGGAACTTTTAATTATTTTACCTCAAGCCTCAATGTTACTTTAAATGGTATTATTAAATATTCATTAAACCTTCCAAGACAAACTTGCTAGAATTTAATTTATGAAAAACTTAATTTAAAGAAGTTTAAGATTATTTATAAAATTGCTATTCTAGTAGATTTATATACACATAAATATTCAATTACTGTAGTAGATCATGAATATTATAATACTAGATATAACCAGAATGTTAATATACATTTACTGAATCGTCATACAGTTTTTAGTCAAAGTAGTGATCTGTGTACCTGTCTTTAATTAAATTGTTTATTAAATATTAATATTAATAATTTTAATAATTAATAATTATTCAAAACATATTTGACATTTTTAGACTTCTCTACTATAATTTCTACAAAGGTTAAACATTAATAAACAAAAAAAAAAATGTATTATTTAATACAATGGATATTATTTTTGTAAACATAAAATTGTTATTAGGTTTTCGTATTTTTTCTTAGAGGTTTCCTTCTGGGTTTTTCTTCTTCTCTTCCGTTTCGGGATATTTATATTGATTGAGATATTTTTTCAAACATGGCAAGCAAACCTAAACAAATCACCATAATTTAAATCAAACTACCTATGTATAATATTCAATTTGCTATGAACAAAATCAATTACCTGTTTCCCAGGTTCGTAATCAACTTCATAGAAAGTGCAAACCTTGTCCATCGCAGTGTACAGGGTACCACCTGCACTACAACGCTTGTTTATACATTTGAGTTGACGCTTCAGTGCCTCCAATTCTTCAGGCCCAAAATCATTTTGGTTTGATGGACCAAATTTTATTCTCTAGTCAAGAAAATACAAATCACAAATCAATAAACAAATTAAACATTATATTATTTGTAATGTGATTATGGTATAGCCTCTACACGTATAGAGATACACAAATCATGGCACAAATCTAACTCTGGGGTTGTTAGTTGCCTACTCAAATAATAAATACATACCTAAATACAAATTACAAATAGAATCATTTACAGGACTAACAGTTTGTGGAAACTTGAAATAGTATTTACAAGAGATGAGAGTATCACTGAATAGAAACTAGAAAGTATTTCTATTATTTTTTAAAGTATAAACAGATAAACTAGAGTTGTTTCATTCCATTTCATTTCGAGATATTTATAATGTTTAAGATATTTTCTAAAAAATGTCATGCAAACCTAAACAAATCACTACAATTTAAATCAAACTACCTATGTGCAACATTCAATTAGCTATGAATAATATCAATTACCTCTTGTCCAGGATTCTTAGCAATGTCATAGTACATCCATACAAATTCCACGGTATCATCATAACTACAACGATTGTTTAATGATTTGTCTTGACGCCTCTGTTCCCTCAATACTTCGGCACTGAAATTATATGGCTCCCAATATTTGCTCGGTGAGGCCATTTTTTTATTCTAGTCAAGAAAATACAAATAACAAATTAATAAATAAATAAAACATTATACTATGTGTACCTAATGTGATTATGGTATATCCTCTACAGTCTACACATATAGAGATGCACAAATTATGTCACAAATCGAACTCTGGGGTTGTAGGTACACAAATAGTAAATGCATACCTAAATACAACTTACAAATAAAATAATTTACAGGACTAACAGTTCGTGGAAACTTGAAATAGAGTCTACATGAGATGAGAGTATCAAACGCTAAATTGCTTTGTGATTGGTTATCACTGAATAGAAACTAGAAAGTATCTCTAATATATTTTAGAGTATAAACAGATAAACTAGAGTTGTTTCGTTTCAGTGGTTCGTTATATTATCATTGATATTATATAATATATACCTACCATGACCTAAGATATATCTTAGTTCAGGACAATTACTAAATATCTGGTGTGCTACGGCAGAATAATAGTGCTACAGCAAAAACTAAGCATCTATAGCTATGATATACTTATATTTATTGTGGGCATACGACTTTACGTCAATATCACCATGTAATAGGTTATAGGCATGAACATTAGAGAAAGAACACCAAATGCCGAACACTGCCAGATTGCATGTTGGACAGTAGTGAAGTCATTTTTACATGTTCAGCATCGGGAATTTTTTTTGTTATTTATTTTTATAATCTTAATGGTGAAACTTATGAATAATTACTATACAAAGTTTTTTTAAGACTAAAATATTTCTCGGTTGAATATAATAGGCATATGTTTCCAATAATATACAGCTTCTATACAAAGAGATATAATTATTTTAAAAAATACATTCAAATTTTGTATATATAAATCGTCGTCTCAGAATGAAAATGTTCTTTTGTTTAATTTTTGTAATTGTTCAGGGGAACGTCTTTAAGTTAGCCATCAGTCTGTATGAATTAGAACCTTTCCATTTTCTGTATCTCATTGAACCATCAACGGAATGATACGATTTCAGGATTGAATTATACAACAAAAAATATCAAATAATAATATGCAAAAAATTGTAAAAAAAATTGATTTAGAATCTTCTCATTCTGAGACGACGAAATCTATAATATCAATGTATGAGCTGTTGTATAACGGGTTCACTGTCATTGCCTACGAATTACTATTGTATGGGTCTGGCGTCAGCACAACAAACTAAAGCCCCAAATGAGTCAAATGTCCATAATCCATTCGGAATATAAAATAATATAATATTATTCTGGCCGAGTAGGTTTATCATGGCTAAATAACAGTTTATAATTTATTTAGTCATGATTTTTACACTTACTACTGAATACTTACGAAGTCAACGAAGTCGTAAAAATCCCGTAAATCGGAAATCAAATGAATGTAAAATGATATCGAATTAAAGACATCAGTCGAAATCGGGCTTTTAGGTCTGGACATGTGTTATTGTGGAGAAAAAAATTGATACCACTGCCACAATACTATCACTACAGCAATACTCCGCAGTGTTACCACAACAATAATAATTTTAAATTATACCAAGTCCAAAATATTCTATTTATTTTAGTTTAACGAAAGACGAAAGGTGAAGTATACACTAATTATAATATTATTGTATACGATTTCACTCGTTCATTTTCGAAGTCCAAAATATCGCTGACCAAATGAATCCAAGTACAAAATAATAACTTTAAAAATGTGACTGACATGAAAGTGCTCGGGTTTATTGAAACCTCTCGGAAAGATACTCGTACACACATTATTATAATAATTTAGCAGACCGCTTTTCACGGACGGGCTTGGCTTTTGGGTCTTGGGAATATTTTGAAATATCAAAAAACGTCTAAGAGGTTTTTTATTTGTACACTGGCATAGAAAAACGATCCGCAGTCAAATTTTCGAGATTTTATCATTTTTCTTGGGTCTGGAAAAAATACTGTATTAAATACAAGTTTAAAATAACTGAAATATGATATTCCCATAGTTATTAATGTATTTATTAAATTATTCCGGATTTTTTCCACAGACCTAAAAGCCAGAGTTCAACCAGGGGACATCATTATATTCTGCTATTATAAATGTTATTCTTCAATAAAATAAAATATAAGAATATTATTTTAAGAAGAGATTAACAGTAAATACTTCCGTAATTAGTGATTAAAAAGTAAACAAACGACAATAACCAGGACTTAACTTGCTGTGGTGCTATTTAATCAGGAGAAGTTCACATTTTATAAATAAACAAGTCACACACATACATTTTTTGCCAAAGTTCATATAGGTAATTCACAATTTAATATTAATTTTTAAGTATAAAACAAGGTGAATCACAGCAATAGAATTAATATTTACGAATTTCGTCACCTAGTGGCAGAACAGGTAGAAATAATATAGGTAATAATAAATATGTACGGCCCTTATGGCCCAACAACAAAAAATGTATAAATATTAATGCTGGCCTATACTATATACTAATAATAAAAAAAAAAATAAAAGAGCTCGCGGCGATTAGAGCACAAAAACAATAAAAAGAAACAACAATCAGTGGAGATTAGCACACACCAACAATAATATAAGTATAAACGGCGATTATGCTTGAGAACAATAATATTAATCCGCGTTGGCGCTACGAAACGGTGGCATAATAAATTAATAATATTAGGTACGCAGTCGACGCCACGAGACCGCGAGCGATAACACGCAATCAATAAATTGAGGGAACAAACCTCCTATATGTGCCAAATTTATGATTTTGAGGTTTTGTTATCTCTGGATTCAGAAAAAAATTAGATATTTATTGATAAAATCTCATATGTGCACGACTGGACAGCTGCTGCCAGCTCGTCTGTATTACAATAATAATAATAAAATAATAATAAAAGCTCGCAGCGATTAGCACACACTAAAAATAATCACAGATTTCTATATGATACTAGATGAGGAATTCCGCATGACAATCATTTCAAACTAAGAGGCCAGCTGATTGAACGTTCGCCATTTTTTTAGTTGGCAAAATATTACATTCATTAAACAAATTTATTTATGTAAAATATTTTTTTTTTTTTTTTTAAGCAACAGGTTTAGAAATAATAAAATGCAATACAACATAATTAATATTTTCCATATACAATACCAAAAAATGCAAACTGACCTGGAGGCTTCAACCGATGCCGCGAGTACCTCATCTAGTTAGTATATACAATTCTGTGACAATAATATTTTATTAAGTATAAACAGTGAATCGTGTCAGTATAAAAAAAAAAAATAATATGACTTGGTGATTTGCGATAGTTTAAAATACTACAGAACAGAACAAATAATTATCTAGATATTCTTCTAGATAAGTCCGAACACTGAATATATTACGTATAAACGGCGACTCGTGCCAGTATAACAAACAAAACAATTGGCACTCACTCAAAATACTACAGAAGTACAATATAAAATAAATAAATGGAGATTACCGATTTGCGTCCACCCAACAAAATATAATACAAATATAATTTCTGGCGATTTGCGCCGATACGATGAACAAAATAATAATAAACAATATGGGTTCGCGGTATTTAAATCAATATTGTAAATTTCTCACGATATAAATATAACTATTGCACAGTGGAGATTTGCACACTACATTAAATCCAATATGATCAGTGATTTTTCAAGAAACTAACTTACCTTATTATAAAAGGTGGTTATGCTTGCGAACAATATTAATTTTCTGCGTTGACGCTACAAAACAGACTGAAGTCAAGGGCGGACGTATTAAATATCAATAATAGGTACCTACGCAGCCGAAGCGGTGCGGCGGCGCGGGATAAAACGCCGCGAGATCAATAAATTTTCGTTCAAGGGTACAAACTTCTATAGGTGCAAATTTATAATTTTGAGGTTTTGGTATCCCTGGATTCGGAAAAAAATTAGATATTTATTGATAAAAACTCCTATGGCTAGCTTCTCGCTTGTACTATAATAATTTTTTAATAAAAATAATAATGAAAGCTCGCGGCCTAATATTCTAATATCTTATCTAGGCCTGTCACAATAGATACGTGCACAACTTAGCCACCACGGAACGCGGGCCGCCGCCCCCCACTTCCACCCACTTGCCAATCGAAAAACCTTCTCGCCGCACGACCTTGACCTTTAATCGCAAGTCGCAACTGCGCGTGTATGATATTATTATTATCATCGTCGTCGAAACCTCATCGGCTGTATATAAAATATATATGTGTGGCTGTCACCGACCAACATTATATATTTTATAATACGTAATATTATTATTATGTCATATTGACGTGGCCCGATTATAATATATAATATAACAACACTACCTTTACAATATCTATTTATTTATGGACATGTACGCTTTTGCGTTCGTACGCGCCGTCCTCACTACCATGCGTAAAGAAGTATAACTTCAATAATATTTAAAATATATAGGGCATTTTATATCAATCTAAATGTGGCATATCTTTTTCATTTTTAATCAAACACACAAAAATAAAAACTGTAATTTTAATCATGCCCGTGGAATTCATGGACAACCCAAGTCAGTCAAAATGAGAGAGAAAATGGAGTGATAAAAAACAGCATCAAATTATATTGAAAAAAATTGCCCAAACACATTGCATTTTTTAAAAATTCACCCAAGCGTAAACCGATTAAATTAATATTGTAAATTAAAATAAATACAAATAAATCTATAAATATGATAAGTGACTTTTCGTGCCACTAACTTACCTAAGTATAAACGGCAGCTGTGCAATATTGTTTTTCCGAGTTGACTCAACAGAACGGACTGAAGTCTGAATCGGCCGTGTTAAATAATAAGAATTTTAGACACCTACGCAGCCAACGTGGAGCGTCTGCGCGAGATAAAACGCCGCGAGATCAATAAATTGTATTTCGCGGGTACAAACTTCCTAAACTTGCAAATTTATGATTTTGAGGTTTTGGTATCCCTGTATTCAGAAAAAAAATTACCTACTTATTGATAACAACTTCTATGTGCACGACTGGCCAGCCGCTCCTCTATATATGTGCTATATACAACATGTTAAGCGCAATGTGTATCATTCTTGGTACATGGATGGTTACCGATTCTAGTTAACCCAAAAAGTAATGAACATGCCTTATTTGCTTAGTACCTAAAACTTTATGAAAACTTTTGACATTTTCATTTTAGTTTACTATGTGATTTTGTATCGTAATTGATGATTTTCAATCGTGTACTAAATATGGTACACGTAGCCCCCTTGGATGTCAGATCTAAATATAATTCAATAATTAATATGACGTGGTGATTTGCGATCATTTAAAATACTACGGTAGTACAGTATAAAATAAATAAATAATGATTACCGATTACGCAAATTGGTAACAAATCGGGCACTAAGAACATAATAATAGTAATGGTATAAATAAAAATAATTACATTACTTATAAACCATAAACTTTGTTTGAGAATCTGTATAAATATTTAAAAATACATTTGTACAATTCCACCAATTATTATTAATAAAAAATGTATCAAGATATATTTATTTAGATTAGTAAAATAATTATCTAAGATGAACGTTTAGATACCTATTGTAACTATTTATCTAGATAAGATAAAAAATAAACAAAAAATTATCTACATATTCATCTAAATAAGTCCAAACACTGAATATGTTACTAAACGGCGACTCGAGCCAGTATAACAAAAAAAACAATATGACTTGGCGATTTTCACACACTCAAAAGACTACAGTTGTACAGTATAAAATAAATAAATAATGAATACCGATTTGCGTTCACCCAACAAAATATAATTTCTGGCGATTTGCGCCGCCACGATGAACAAAATAATAATAACCAATATGGGCTCGCGGTATTTAAATCAATATTGTAAATTTCTCACGACATAAGTATAACTATTGCGCAGTGGCGATTTGCACACCACATAAAAGATAATACGTTAAGTGATTTTTCGCGCCACTAACTTACCTTATTATAAACGGCGGTTATGCTTGCGAACAATATTAATTTTCTGCGTTGAAGCTACAAGACAGACTGAAAGTCAAGGGCGGGCGTATTAAATATCAATATTAGGTACCTACGCAGCCGAAGCGGTGCGGCGGCGCGGGATAAAACGCCGCGAGATCAATAAATTGTCGTTCAAGGGTACAAACTTCCTATACGTGCAAATTTATGATTTTGTGGTTTTGGTATCCCTGGATTCAGAAAAAAAATATCTTTTTATTGATAACATCTTCTATGTGCACGACTGGAAAGCCGCTCCTCTACATATGTGCTATAATAACAACAGGTTACGCAATGTGGTAGGTTAGGTTATGGGGCGGAGCGGTATAAACGCTGAGCAATCAAATAATCAATAAATCGTCGTTCACGGGAACAAACCTCCCATATTTGTAAAATGTATGACTTTAATGTTTTGGTATCCCTGGATTCGGAAAATAATTAGATATTTATTGATAAAATCTCCTATGGCTAGCTTCTCGCTTAAACTATAATAATTTTTTAATAAAAATAATAATGAAAGCTCACACTAACAATAATCATAGATTTATATATAATACTAGATAGGGTACTCTGCATGATATAATTATATAAATTGCAAAATATGAAGCCAGCTGATTGAGCGATGGAGATGGAAAAACATTACATTCATTATACAAAATGTATTGGGTAAGAATATCATAGTTTTTAATAGTAAAATAATTTATGTCAAATATATTATACAATATATAATATACAACATGTTTAGAATAAATAAAATGAAATAAAACATATTTAATGTTTACCGTATAAAATAGCATACAATGCAAACTGACCTTGAAGCTTCAACTGATTCAGTGAGTACCTTATCTATTTAGTATAGAAGTCTGTGACAATAATATAATATTAAGTATAAACAGCGACTCGTGCAAGTATAAAAAAAAATAATATGACCCACAGTGTAAAGAAACACGAATTTAGAGTGAAAAAAGTACCAATTTTTAAAATAACAAATTATTGTTTTTTCTTATCAAGTATTTATCGTTATAAAATTCTGACGCTTAAATCAGAATTTCAAAAGAATTAATTTACATACACCTAACTTACAGCTGTTGGTAGAAAAAATTAATAATAAATAATATAATTATAATGAAAAGTGGCATAGGTAGTATGATAATTTGTCAAAAAAAAAAAATATATTAAAAAAATTAGATATAATATAATGTACTACGTTTTGTTATAATAAATACTATTTATAATATTCTTATTTGTATATTTAACTAACTTATATTTTAATCGTATATATATTTACATATGAGGGCAACTACATTCGGTTGGGAGCAACAGGTGTATTTGGCAATAGGTAGTTTGGGGGGATTTGTTATAAAACAAGGTGCTTTGGGGGTGCAACTGGTAGATGCTCTTTTGGCACTATAAATTCGTGTTTCATCCGACTGTGTGACGTGGTGATTTGCCCTCATTCAAAATATTACAGTAGTATAGTATAAAATATATAAAATAGTAATTACAGAACATTACCCAACTAATTATAGTACAAATAAATTTTCTGGCGATTTGCTCCGCCACGATGAACAAAATAATAATAAACAATATGGGTTCGCGGTATTTAAATCAATATTGTAAATTTCTCACGATATAAATATAACTATTGCACAGTGGCGATTTCCACACCAAATTAAAGAAAATACGATCAGTGATATTCGAGACACTAACTTACCTTATTATAAACGGCGGTTATGCTTGCGAACAATATTAATTTTCTGCGTTGACGCCACAAAACAGACTGAAGTCAAGGGCGGACGTATTAAATATCAATAATATTTATTTACGCAGCCGAAGCGGTGCGGCGGCGTGGGATAAAACGCTGCGCAATCAATAAATTGTCGTTCAAGGGTACAAACTACCCATATGTGCAACATTTACGATTATGAGGTTTTGGTATCCCTGGATTCGGAAAAAAAATTAGATATTTATTGATAAAATCTCCTATGTGCACGGCTGGCTAGCTTCTCGCTAATACTATAATAATTTTTAAAACAAAATATAAAAGCTGGCAGCCTAAACACACTAACAATAATCACATATTTATATATAATATTAGATAAATTACTCTGCATGATATAAATTTCAAAATATGAAGCCAGCTTATTGAACGTTTGTCATGTTTTCAGATGGAAAAACATTACATTGATTATACAAAATATATTAGTAATACCATAGTTTTTAATAGTAAAATAATTTATGTCAAATATATTATACAATATATAATATTCAACAGGTTTAGAATAAATAAAATGAAATAAAACATATTTAATATCTACCATATACAATACCATACAATGCCAACTGTTAGGGGTTTTACAATGGTGGTTGTTTATTTAATTTTTTTTTTTTATATATCCTGTATATAAAATATCTACCAGAAGGAGTGCTTTGATTTCAACATATAGTGTACCTTATCTTTTAGCCAATTTAATCAAGATGGTACTTTAGACAGGTCAATTTTCGATTTTCTCAATAGTTTTTTAATACCACAGAAAAAACCACCGACAAATTACGAAAAACCGCTAAGAATGGGATTTTAATTTCTAATGTTTGTTTATCACCATAGAAACGAAAAAAAAATAATAATGCCTATTAAAATATAAATTCTACTTACAGGATATAATAAAGAATAACAATATCCAGACTGAAAAACCGTCTCCACTCAAAATCGTTTTTCTTAACCAGTGATATGATATCATTGAATTCAAGTTTAATGCAATCCTTTATACATTGACCCACTTGTAACCTACTGCACAGCAGAGCGACATCCACTTACCCACTTTTTTTTCATATTTATATATTATGATTTATGACTTATAATTGACAGTAGGTTTTTTAAACATTCACGAAGCCTGTGCTTAGCAAGAATTTAGTATCATAACTATTATTATTATTATGTATATAATTATATCTATTGACTGCATGTGTTTTGTAATTACAAATTATGTGATATGTATACATTTTTTTCTACCTCAAATAGTATAAACTGTCTGTGGTTTTAGTTTTTCCTAGGTGACCGTACAAAGTGTCCTACAACCATTTAAAGTATTGACTATTTTAAATAAGTACCTACACGATTTAGTTTTATGTTAATACGTACTAAACATTTTACTGAGATTGTTCACTGTCGTTCAATCAAGTTTACCCTTATTATACTGTAGTTGTGAAGTAGTAGCACCTAGTCTCTATGCACCTCCCAACTCCTTCATTAACTACAGGAAAGACAATTAATTAAAAATATACCGTCTCATTATCGCACAATATTCGTGGGAGTATACCCACACAACATACATATATTTATTTTGGGTACAATAAATATTTGATAAGAAATCTTGATAAATAATAAATATTTAATTTTTATTGATTTAAAATTTTTAAATATTTTATCAATATTTAATAAGCTATTTAATAAACTATTTGGAGTTTTGCGATCAATATTTCTAAACACATATTTAATTGTTATTATCGACTAATGTTAATAAAAAACTATGTGTGTTACCAGTACGCGCGCGGGAAGTTAAACTTCTTTTGAATGGTACACGTGAGTGAGTGAATAAGAAAGAAAAAATATTAATTAATTTAAAAAATGAGAAGAAGTATCCGGAATTATTTATTATTGAAAGTTTTATTATTTTTTTTATATTTTTATTCGACAGATCGATGAATAATTGTTTGTAGTATTGTTTTTATCCAGACAATAGATTTGTGAGTGAATAATAATAATAATAATAAAAATAAATAATAATCGATCATTAATTATTCATATTAATTAGTATGGCCCGATTATAATATATATATATTATAATATATAATAAAACAACATTATCATGAAAATATTTATTTATTTACGGACACGTACGCTTTCGCGTTCGTACGGCCGCCCGTTCGCTTTTTTTTCGTCACTACCCTGCGTAAAGAAGTATAACTTCAAAAACAAAAAATTGTTCAATTAATAGAGGTTTATTTTTAATCAACATTAACTATATTACACCAAATTAATTAAAATAAAAATATAAATTTCTGGAAGCTGGAGTAGATTATAATATATAATTTTATACTATTTCTTTTTAAATAAAATGGGGCTTGAGCAAGAACATATTTGATGATATCCTCCATATCATTTTGAGATGAATGTTTAAATATACTTTGCTTCTTGACAGCATCTAAAAAATATTTACAATAAATAATTATTTGTTTCAAAAATATTTTGGATGTTTGGGTATTTTAGCCCTATAAAGCTGCAAAATTAGTCTTAAATTGTTAAGACATTACAGCCATAAAAGTTAAGCATTATTCAAAAAGGTATAGAACATGATACAATATTAATGTATAATTGTTTATATAATATATAATGATATATAGGTATATTATATAGGTATACATAATTATATTATATAAATAATAAGAATATTTTATCAAGTGTTAATTGAATAATCATTTCATTATTTCTGATTATAATAATATTTATAAACTATATATATCACAGTAAAAATTAAATCTTACCAAAAATAATAGAAATATAACCCAGACTGCAAAATTTTATTTTGCCTTTTTTCCCATTGCATGAGAAATCTTTTAATAGTTCATCTTTGAACATTTTTCCCACCATCCGTTTGACCAGTGCCTTGACATGTTGACCGCTAATGTTCATTTACCTAAAAAGTTAGTACACATATAAATAATAGAAACATTTTCTTTATACATAGTTGACGTCAACTGCCCGTTTACGATTTTTTTCATAATATTTTATTAACATTTATTTTCGATTTTTTTTAATGGATTTTTTTACTCAACAAAATATTAATATTCCACCATCATTGAATGGGACATTTTTTAAAATTGTGTCTCAAGGGTAAAACGGGTATGATTACACTGTAAAAGCATTATGTACGACATGCCAAGATGTCAAAAAGGAGAATAAAATACTTTCTTGATCTCTTAAATTCACCACAAATTGTCGACTTCATATAAAAGTAATGTATTATTGTATTATAAATTAACATATATATATTATATAGGTATAAATACAATTCTTTATTTATTTTATTATAAAATCATTTTTAGAGAGTTCATTTGGAAAAATTTACATTATACGACGAGCACATTAAACAAAATGCAAGTAGCAACCATGGACGTAAGAGACCATTAGACCAGTCATCGAGCGTAGATTTATGTCCACTTAAACAACCAAAAATAATCTTATTTCAAGCTTAATTCAACTTACAGGCTATAATAAATAATAACAATATAAAATATCGAGACTGACATCCGTCTCCACTCGGAAACGTTTTTCTTATATAATGATATTATATCATAGAATTCAAGTGTAATACAATCCATTATACACTTGTAACCTACTGCACAGCAGAGCAGAGTGACATCCACTTACCTACTTTTTTTTTTTATTAACTTAACTTATTAATTGAGGTTAAGTTAAGTCAATGGTATTTTTTAACTTAATTTTAAATCTAATTAATGTATTGAAAATATCTATTAACTTAATTTTTAATTTAATTGAAAAAATAATAACGAACGTAACTTAACTGAGTTAAAATATATCATTAACTTACCCTTGAATATTAGTTATAGAGATATTGATATGAATGTACATAAAGTTAAAAATGCCTAGGGGGGGAATTTCCCCTCTGGCACTCCCCTGCTGGCACCCACTTAGGAGCTAAAAAATCCAACGCATAACATTGAAGAAATTGTCATCGTCGACTTTAAAGTGTTATATTAGATAATTTTAATCAAGTTATCGATAATTCAGTCAGGGTATTGTAATAATATAATATCAGTTATTTATGGTGGCAATTCACCAGAAGCCTATACAAGTGGTAAACCTTGGTTATCTGTTCGTAAATAAATGTGTGAAAAATATATTGTAAATGCGCCCCTGTCGGCTGTGTTGTCGCCGCAACATAACAATAATATTTTAAGTATCACTGGTCACGGAGGAACAGCTGGACATACACACACACATCATCATCACCATTTCTACATTGTCTTATTTTCATTATAATTATTATGGATGTCTATTGTGTATTGTGAGTTATATAGTATGTAGATCGCACGCCGCCGCGCCGTCTATGCGAATTTTTATTTAGCACGGCGGCCGTGAATCTGTCCTGTTTCGTTCGTCGTTCCACAAACACCGAAGTGTTAAATAATATTATACTTGTTGTTTTTTGTTCTAATATCTAGTCATAGGCAAAATTCGCCACCTTTTTATATTAATAAATTATATTACCGCATCATGTTGTTATTGTCAGCCATAAGGGCATTATTATTATTATTATTATTATATTTGTTATACGCCGAGTACCAGGGCATATTGTATTTTCATATTATAGCACAGGACCAGCTGGCCAGTCTGCGCTCCGCAAATTGTGAGTTTTTATTAGGTATTACTTATCTATTATATATTAATATCTGTTGAGCCAAAAGGACCGCAGATTATTTATAATTATTATACTATCGTGCCAAAAGGGCCGCATATTATTTTTATATTTTATATTATATTAGTTTTATACGAGCACAGCTTAAATAGCTGCGTAATTGTATTATATTGTATTCTGTTCGGCCACAAGGGCAGCGTATCATTATGTTATTATCATATTCTGTTCGGCCATAAGCAGGGACAGAAACCGGTTTAACCGGTTTTCTGAAAAAACGGTTAAAACCGCGGTTTTTGCATTTTTGAACACCGTAACCGAAACCGAAACCAAGAGCTTTAAAACCTCGGTTAAAAAACCAGAACCGTAACCTAAGAATTTAAAAAACCATTTATAATACCCAGACCGTAACCAAAAAATTTTAAAACCGTTCTTAAAACCGTTCTTCAAAACCGATTAACATTTAAAACTAATATCGGTTTCTTAGAATTTTCTAAGATTGTTTAAATTTTTATTTTTATTAATTCTAGTTAAAACAAGTATTTTTCTACGAAGAGAATATTATATTTGAATTAATATGTATGAAAAATTCCCGATGCTATTACTGAGTATTACGAAATATTAATAATACGATATTACGAATATTATTCTATTTATACTACCTACCTATATTTTATTACTAGATTTGTTGATTCTAAATTAAAATACAAATATCAAAATTTTTATTTTTATCGCCCCTATGCGTGGCTATGCACATCTGTATTGTAAATTGTTATTATTTGAAGAATTCGTCTATATTATTATTTAATTAGAATTGTATTTTCGTATTCGACTGATCCGCGTCCGTCCCGCTGTCCCGCAGACCGCAGTTATCATTAATCGCATGAGACCATTTTAAGGAAGCTATGGTTTAAATTTTAAGTTCCTACCACTATGGAAAGTGCATTAAAACAGTTGTATTTTTTACGTAGCACATATTTTTTTTATAATCCCTCCCTCCCAGACATAAGGCATATTATATAATTTATATTGAAAAGAAAGAAGATATTATGTACTACATAATATAATATAATATCTAATATATAGTGTACATGTATTTAGTATTTCTTACTGAGTGTCTTAACTACTGCAACATACAAAAATATATTGTATTTGTGTGTATGTAATATGTTATTAGGTAGGTACTTATTAATTATTATTTATTTCCTATAGGCAATTGGTGATACAAATTACCAATGTTATTAAAAATATATGTATAATACCATAATATACCTTTATTGAGTATGTATATATAATATTTATATATATATTCCTAACAATCCCTTGATCAGAACCCAATATATCTGTATCCTTAGACAGTGCCACCCCTGAGGCTCAGGCCCTTTCCCCTTAATAGTTAATAGATAATACAAATCAGGTCTATAGATATTACTGGAAGGGGCGAAGTAGTGTGACTTATTGGGAAGAAGTACTGCAACCAACGTCCAACAACCTCCATCGACTCTCGATACCATTGAAAAAAAAAAATTATTACTGGAAACTAAAAACCCTAACCGAAAATTTTTGAAAACCGTGGTTTTTGAAACCGATAAATTTAAAAAACCCTTTTTTGAAACCGAAACCAAAACCGAAAAATTTAAAAAACCGATCTTTAAACCTAAACCAAAACCAGAACATTTTATAAACCGTTCTCAAAACCGAAACCGAAACCGTTAAAATTTGTAACGGTTTCTGTCCCTGGCCATAAGGGCATTATCATATGCATATTATTATAATTTACCATTGTGAATTATTTAAAGTCGTGTACCTACCTATTATGCAGCAAATTGCCATCGAAACCCTGTTACCATTTTTTTTATTAATAATTAATAATTATTGTTAAATTGTATACCTACTGTGTTGCTGTGATTTTTTATATATTTGTATTATTATTATTGTGTACAGCAACAGCAACTTATTACCCGAAACCGTATTACCATTTTATTATTATTTGTTTTATTGTACACACACCCACATACATACACACATTAATACACAAATACACATAATCCACAACAAGCACTACATAGCCAACTGTAATTGCTAGGCGATCCCGACCACTGCTGTTCGAGCTATTACACCATTACACACCCAGCTAGTCCTCCATAACATATTTTTCAGACCTAGGTGTTAGTGGCGTAAAAAAAGAGTTTGGTGTCCGGACTCGTATATTATTATTATATACTCCGTCCCGTACATGCTGTATTTACACTTGTTGGCTTACTGCAGGCTACCATAATATACTATATTATATTATAATGAGGTAATGAAAATGGTGTCAAACTTAGTAGTGTAAAATATGGAACTTTTCTATTTAAAAGACACACTTTTTCTTTCAATTTTTATTTTGTTTTTTTTTCGCGTGTGTATCTAGACATGTTTAAAACTATGCTGAAGTCAGAATTTGGAGGTCGGACTTAGTTTTTAAGTTATAGCTACTTGCAATTTATAGTATAGAAACACCCGGACAATTAAAATCGTAAACTATTGTTATGTAAAAACACAAAGCTAGGATGGGTATCGGACTTCAAATAAATATAGCTATACATATAACTCCAAAGCTAACCCCAATTGCCAAATTATGACTCCACCATGGTTTTCAGCATGCTTAACTACATACGTTAAAACAAAGGAAAATGCAAAAAAAAAGATTTCCGGTAAAACAGAAATAATTCCTATATTATAATATTATATTATATAGTTATATTATATTCTATTAAAAAATTTTAGTTTCAAGCTTAGGGTCTGACATTATTTTGTTGTCTCCGCCTTACAAGTGCGTAACATAAAAGTAACATTGTGCATAGCAAATATTACGCTCCTCAGAACACGTTTATCTCTGTTAGTTTAAAAACTAGAATGAATTTAACTCTTATAAAATTTAAAGGTAAGATTATCGTCAAGGACTTTTTATTATATTTTAATTTTATAGTGAATGATGAGTATTTTAAAATTGTAAATGGTTTGTACACCTTAAACTACTCATAATTCACTTAAAAACTTAATAATCGTAAAAAACCAACACACGAACACAGATAATAATCCCAGCTTTAAATATTATCATAGGTCAAATCACTGTAATTTTTAAGCTAACGGAGCTAAACCTGATCTGTTAAGCGTAAAATGTGCTGTGTTACGCACTTGTAAAACGGAGACAATAAAATATGTCCGTTTAAAGTACTCTTAACATTTTAGTTTCGGAACAACTTATTTGAACTTGTAAATGACCTTTAAGCCACTAATTAATAATCGTTTTTATTACTCCCAAACATATGAGGTGTATAATATAATCGAGAGAAAAACAATTTACAATGTTTGTGTAAGGAATATTGACTATAGTCTCTGTTGATATTAAAATGTGATTCTCCAACCTTTAGTACCAACCTAACACGGTTTAGTGGTACATGTTTGAGTCTATATCTATTTTTACATTAATATATTAATAAAAAAAAAAAATATTTTAAATATTATAATAGGTATAGCTCGTAATTTCAGAGATGTTAGAAAGAATGGTAATTAATAAAAAAACTGATCACATATTATTACTAGGGACTGTAGTCACTACTATAACAACTAATAGTAAATACATTTACTTTCAGAATTATGTTATCCAATGTATTCAAAAATATCAAAATATATAAATATTAAGTTATTTTAAATTTTTAATAATATAAAATAAATTTAATAAATTATAACCTAAATAATCAAATTGATTGAATTGCATTTAAATTGTTTGTGTTCTGATGTTGTCAGTTTTATTTGTAATGTACAGCTATCCACTGACCCAACGTACAAAAGCATTACGTAAGCATTTGCTCATTACTCCTATAGGTACCACTGTACTAGAGCCACTCGTAATTATTTATTTCAACAAGACAATTTACAAAGTTTGACATACTAATCAATTTTACCAGAATAAAGTACAAAAAAAATTATGGCCCTTATCTTAAATATTTTAGAAGTATTCTAAACAGAAATTATTTAGTTATTAATTGAATTGAACTATAACGAATGGCGGATTTAAGGGTTCAAATAAAGTTAGCAAATCCATAAAAGGTGCCTCGTACAAAATGTATCAGTGACATACCTACCCCAATTTTACAAAACAACTAGCTTTGCTAGCGAGAGATAATGACCAACCAATATTAGTTTTATAGTTATAAATCATCTAATTAAAATAGCTTTACTGTGTGTCTGTGTAGAATGTAGATAAAAATAAAAATTTAGTTTGACAAAAAACCATTTTAAAATATAAAAAAAATCTGAAGCTATAAAATGATAATATTATAACATTAAAAATATCAAATAATTTCTTAGACATAATAATTAATTTATTAAAAAATATGTGTCATTTGTAAAATGACGGTGAAAATCAAAAATACTTAAAATTCGTCGATGATGGCGAGTACCGACTCTGGTGATGTTGATAGTAAAAACCTTAAGAGGATGCCACACCCACATGTGTTGTATCCGTCTTACAAACTCGTAACATACCAAATTTATGATCAGAAATGCACATTTTATGCTGTTAGCTTAAAAACTATAGTGGATCAGCCTATTATGAAACTTGGTGGTAAGAACATTATAATAATAATAATATTTTATTAACGGAATAAAATTCCAATTTATAATAATATCTCAATAACAGTTGTAGGTACATGCGTGAGTTATACTAAAAATTAATACAACTAAGAATAACAGAGAAAAAAAAATTTACATTGATTTCAATTTGTTAAAAAGTACCCATGTACATTTTCAACTACTTTTCAGGAGAAACAAAAAACAGTTTTAATTTATTTCTATTTGCGTAATAAAATCAATCATCACAATTAAGATTAAACAGTATTGTATAAAAAATAAATAGCAAAAAAAAATTATTTAAAAACAATGTGTACTTTTATAAATAACGAATTTTTGTAATGTGACATAGGTACCTTTAAACAAATTCTAATAATTTTATTAATTTAAGGTATCATAGTTTAATACAATAGTCACATTTTAAAATAATATAATACCTTCTTATTTATTTTATCCAATTAAATAGATAACAATGCAGCTAAATAACAAACTTTGAATACAAACAAATTAATAACAATCTTAAACAAACAATATTTTTTTATTAAAATCAAAAAAAAAAAAAAAAGGAAAACTTATGTACCTAATTCTATTGAATCAGTCTTTGATTTACAAACTATAAGCATATAATATGTGTTTACATAAGAAGATAAATAATATACAACAAAACAATTTTTATCAAAAATGTAACTTGGATTCCTTTTAACAAATTCCCATTCACATATAATATACATATACTTGTTACAAATTAAAAAATTGACAATTTATTAAACAACAATTTTGACTTAATTAAACTTATTATAGTTATGTAATACTCTAAAAATTGCAATTTAAAGAAGAGTCATATTGAACCGGTCCAATAGTTATTGAAAAAGTTTCCACATGATATAATATAATAGAAGCGTAGTAAGCCATGTGGTTAGTTTTAATAATAATTATTGATAAATAAAAAGGATGTTTATTTCTTGTATTATTTACATTAACTTTGAAGTTAATACGTTCTAAAATTTCTGGGCAATCAACAAAATTATGTAGTAGTTTAAAAACAAATTTTAAATTTAACATTTTAATTCTACTGTTTAATTGAGAAATATTAGAAAAAATATTAATACTAATATACCCTGAGGACGTCTTTCAAAATTACATTTAAAAGATAAATATTTCAAAAATTAGTTTGTATACTAGATGTGGCACCCAAGACATATTTTTCAGGAAAAAATTGTACCCCTACTCCTCACAAACTCAAAATTATATTATTTTATACATTTTATCATATTTTAATTGATAATATTATTAAATATTAAAAAATATAACACATCCGGGTGAGACGTCCTCTTAATGATTCTTTACAGACAAGTGTCTGAGTCGGTATGATCTACAGTCATCATACGTAATTTATAAATAATACACGAAATACCAAAAATATTAAAAAATATATTTATTATACTCGTAACGAACAACCTTCGTTAAGTGACGACTGTACTAAAAGCAAAACCATCAGTAATACAATTTAAGGTAAAGATAATTAGAGATTATCAAGATTATTAACAGTTGAAAGAAATACCCAACATATTATATAAAAACGAGGCAGATAACGCATATACAGTAATTGCAGTCCAATATCCGCGTAAAGAATGTAGACCGAGTGTAGAACGCCAAAACCGGTAGAGCGCATACCGAATTAGCACCGTTTTGACAAATACTATCTGAGTACCAATTTAAAGAGACATAGTCAATATGGGAGCGTACTAGAAAACAATATAATATTTTTAAAGCTGAACTATCGTTGAAATCACTACACATACGTTTTAATAATCCCAGCTTCATAAAAACTTTATTACGAATAAAATCCACATGATTGCTAAAAGATAATTTTGTGCCAAATGAAACTCCTAGATCTTTAATAATATATTTAAGTATTAGATTTGTATTATGTAAAACATAATTATTAAAAAAGATAGCATCTGTGTTTTGTGTGAAGTTTTTTTTAAGAAAATTCAATTTTTGAGTAAGTTATGAGCGTTTTTAATTTACATTCATTATACACGCATAACTTACTTACAAATTGAATTATCGTAAAAAAACTTCCAAAAAAAACAGAGATAATGTTCTTACCATTAAGTTTCATAATATTTCGATTCACTCTAATTTTTAAGCTAACATCATAAAACTTGAATTTCTGAGCGTACATTTGGTGTGTTTATAAGGCGGTGACAACACATGCGGGTGTGGCGTCCTCTTAATTTTATTAACTACCATACAATTAATTAAATTATATTTAAATTAATTACCATAAAAAGCATATTATTAAGTAATATCATCGAAACCATCCCGACACTGACGATTGCTGAAAATTGATAAACAACCTATGTGGTTATTATTACTTATTATTGATATTACATTTATTACGATCGTTCCAAGTCTTGATAATGAAATACTAAATAAATTTGTAAAATCTTACGAATTTAATTTAATGTTTAACATGGAATATTTTTTTGATAATTTAATTTTTGATTCAGTTATTAAAAATGTATTTTACAATAATTATAACAACTATTGTCAATTTAGTCACATTAAAATGTTGAGGGCCAGGAGGGCTAAGACGTGTACATTAAACTTCTGGGGGGATTAGGTTAGCACCTCGATTTTTACCTATGACCTATAAGCTAATATCTAATTATTATAATGGTTAGGTTAGGTACCTATACACGTTAAAATATATGTAGTCCTATATGGCAATTTTGTTTTATTAGGTATTTGAATCCAACATATATTTGATTATTGTTTATTAGCTTAATGTAAATTTTTTTGAAGTTATACTTCTTTACGCACGGTAGTGAGGAAAAAAAAAGCGAACGGGCGGCCGTACGAACGGGCGGCCGTACGAACGCGAAAGCGTACATGTCCGTAAATAAATAAATATTGTCATGGTAATGTTGTTTTATTATAATATATTATAATATATATATATATATATCTGTGTATATAAAACAGTAAGCTGATTGACTGCTATCAACGCACAGCTCAAACCATTGGACGGATCTGGCTGAAATTTGGCATACAGATAGCTATTATGATGTAGACGTGCGCTAAGAAAGGATTTTTCGAAATTCGCATTTTAAATAGGTGCTCAAACAGGGACATTGAGATTCAAGATGGAAATTGGAAATTTTATTTTTATTTATTAATAGTTGCCATTGGTTACAGTCTACATTAGAAATTAGCATTTATTTATTGGTTGCCATTGGTTATTCGGGCAGATCAGGTACAAGCTTGCATCAAATCAAATAATTGAACATTGCCTACCAGGGTGGCTGAGTTGCACTTACCCCAGCAAGTTACACCCAAAAGGAGTTCAACAATCATAATTTTTTTAAGTGTTGTGATTTTTTACGAGCAACCAAATTTGTTATATTAATCCACCGTATTATATCAAAATAAATTTGTTATAACTTTGATAATTTAGAGTTAAATCATACACTTCAGTACAAACAGCACCTGATAATGTACTGCTGCGATTCAGAATTTTTATTCCGGGCAACGGAAAAGATAAGATAAATTTTGAACACCATACACCGAATATTGAATAACGAATTGAACAAAGTTTGAGTCCATAACTCATATTGAGTTGATACATTTAAAGGGTGACGAAGTGCACGGGATCAGCTAGTATTATATATTATAATCGGGCCATACTAATTAATATGAATAATTAATGATCGATTATTATTTATTTTTATTATTATTATTAGTATTCACTCACAAATCTATTGTCTGGATAAAAACAATACTACAAACAATTATCCATCGATCTGTCGAATAAAAATATAAAAAAAATAATAAAACTATCAATAATAAATAATTCCGGATACTTCTTCTCATTTTTTAAATTAATTAATATTTAACTACAGCGTATAATTCTGCAATCATAGAATTTACTATAACCAAACTTTTAATTTATTCTAGGTATTATTCAGTACAATAATACAATAAGCAAAATACCCTTTTTATTCATCATTTTGGGTTTCATATGACGTCGGCCGGTCACTTTACGCCGGGACATATTGTATAAACAAATACAGATTATAATTTTAAACATAGTTGTGTTTGCTGTATACTGTAAATGGTTGGCATATAAGAAAATAAAACAAAATTATTTACTATTATATACTATCATTGATTATACCTACTATAATGTATAGCGGACAATTATGGTGGTACTTTATAGGCATATATATATATATATATAGCATTTATACGTATATAATATATACTAGATGTGAAGGCCAAAAATTTGAATTTAAAATATATATATTTTTACTAAATGTATATACCATATTTCTTCTAATATTATAATATTAATATAATGTGTAACAAATTGCAACCATTTAGATTGAAAAAAATAATTTATTTTTTCATATGCTAAAAAAAACATGTGTGAGCTTCCCTTTACCTATCTACAGCCTATGTGAGTTGAAAAATCAAGCTGTATACACCTTACAATTTTCAATTAATAGTCTATTGAAATAACTTTTATTGACTTTTTTAAAACCTCCCCCGTAAATCGACCGATTAATTAGTGAAAACCATATTAAAATAAGTAGAGTTATTTTCGAGATTATAAACCTTTCTCTTGATTCACTCTATCAATTAAAAAAAAAACAGCATCGAAATCCGTGAGTGGTTTTAAAGATCTAAGAGAGAAAGGTTGAATTTTGTTTAGATATATATATATTATTTATAGGCAGTAAATGATATAATATAATAAACCGGCAACTGTGTGTTTACATTGAATGTTAATCTTTCCATCAGTTCTACTCGATGGCGAAGAACATCCTGAGTGTGAACGATGGCTGCGTGAGAGTGCGGCAGGCCCTGGCGAGGAAAGGTTCTCACGGTAAACGCCTGTCCTCCGCTCCCCCTACACCATGGGCGAGGCAGCAAGAGCGGTGGGCTTACGACGGCTCGCGAAGGGGCGGTTACAACGGGTGGTCAAGGCCGGCGGGTTAAGTGCCAGTATTACAATCGTTAAACTAATGTTAAACCACCGAACTCGGCTGGTAAAATCGTGGGTTAAGCGAGGTTTAAACTATATGATACGGGCCCTTGAGCTGGTCCACGAAGCGGTGGATCGTACGCGTCTACAGACCGGCTGGTCCTGGATGTCGAACTCGAAGATTCCTTGTAAGGATTTGGATAGTTATTGTTTTGTAATTTTTACTCGTAATACAGGCTGAACAACCATTGCCGCGTCGTAAGCTGCAGCATGACCATAGACCGTACACATATTATAAACGGGAGAAGTTCATTAGAGGTAAGTACGTTCTGTGGTACTACCGAAGTGGTATTCTTCGCTGCACGCCGTTATCGTTAACAGCAGTATAATATTATTTTTGTTGTTTTTTTTTTTTTTTTATCTCTAAAAAGTATTATCATCGACAACAAATGCCATTAGCTGAAGTATATTATTATTGCTTTATAATAAATCATGTAGGCGGGGGGGAGCCGAAAGCGATAAGCGAAAGCTGTTCTGTCCCCGGATAACATTTTATATATTGTCCGTGTGCAGCTGAGATATAAAGAAATATCATACATGTGTGTATTTGGGTTTGTGTACATTGCAGCATAATATTCTCGTAGGTCAGTATGTGTGCAAGTAAGGACGGTCGTAGTATGGTAGGTTGAGGTAGCAATAGTGGTAGGGATAGTGGTGGCGGTAATGGTGGTGGTGGTGGTAACTGGTAATCCGCCGTCGCCGTCGCACGTCATGACGGGTATGAAACCCACAGCGCTGCACTACAGAAACTAGTTTACTAGTATCCAGCGGCGCATTCCAGTGAACGGTCGTGAGTACGCGGTATCCTCCGATATATTATAAACACCGGTAAATATTCATTTTTTCGTCACTATTTTTTTTATTTATTTATTGGAATTTTTTTTCAGAGGAAGTGCAGTACGCGTTTATACGCCGAGTACAGTGTAAAGGCATATCTCACGAATACATACCAAACACAATCAAATGGCGGAAGACGGGATGGAAGTCAGAGGGTCGTCATTCTTGGGACATATCGTGGTTGCCAAGACGATTGCCATGTTCGTCCTGGGCGTCGGTTCGTTCGTTCTGGGTGTGTTACCCATGAAATTCATTACCAAAAAATGGTGGTACCCGAACGGTGAACCACCGCGACAAACCGGCGGCCACTCGCACCCCGGGGACTCAGCCACCGATTTTTCACCACTAGTCTCACGGCTGTTGTGCTTCGGTGGCGGCGTGTTGCTATTCACCACTCTCTTACACCTGCAACCAGAAGTCCGGGAAGCTGTCACACAGTTACAACACGACGGTCAGCTATTTGATTTCCACGGTTTTGAGAACCTGGGAGACCTAATTTTCTGCTCCGGGTTCTTTCTTGTATTTATTATCGACCAAGTAGTGCACACCGTGCTGGACAGCTGGTACGAGGACAATGAACCTAGCGAAGAGGTACTGCATCGATCGATGAGCCTGAGGCGGCGTACTCCATCGTCGAGACCACCCACTTTGCAGACACCTACTGAACCACCGGCCACTTCCGTTGTCAAGGAACATATGAACGAGTCAAGTGAGGAACGGTACCGACCAATTTTCCAGGAAATTCCACCTCCCAGCAGGTCAGGGGAAGAACGACGGCAGGTGATGTGTGACGGTGCTGATGCTGAAAGACAGGCTTCGAGGAACGTGAGAAGACCAGCTGGACAGTCGTTTCGAGGCCTGTTTGCCGTTATGGCCCTATCGTTTCACGAGGTGTTTGAAGGCATGGCCATTGGGTTGGAAGAGCGCGTCGACCACACGTGGTATCTGTTCTTTGCCGTGGCCACACACAAACTAATCATCGCCTTTTGCATCGGCTTGGAACTGGCCTGGTTGGAGACCAAGAGGGCCATTATCATCACTTACGTAGCCACGTTTGCTTTTGTCACGCCAGTGGGCATCGCTATTGGCATGTTACTAGTACACTTCGGCGATGATGGAACTATGGATGGGTCTCCCGGAGTGTTGGCTGTCGTTCTCCAGGGGCTGGCCGCCGGCACTCTCTTGTATGTCGTGTTCTTCGAGGTGCTCGCCCGACACAAACAGTCGGGATTCTCGAACCTCATGGCCATAATCCTTGGATTTTGCGTTATGCTGGTGCTGCAGATGATAAGTGAGTACCTAAACGGTTTTTAAATACTTAAAACAAGGAACTAGAATTATTAATTATTTGTAATAAAAAATCTCGTGCTGTTTAATAATACATTATATACCTACCTGTAATGTAGACCTTGATCTAACAGCAGTAGAACATAATATCAATATTTTAGTCAACTTTTTAGTCAACATTTTAGATATAAAGTCATGTATAATACAAGCCAGGACAAGTTAATTATAATTTTTAATTGAATTAAGTTAAGTTATCCTAAGTTTTTTTTTTAACCCAGTGGTGTTCAAAGTTATATGGAAACTTAGAGTTTTTTTTAAGTTTTTAAATGGTCAGTAATATGGTTCAAAATAATAAAAAGTAAATGTTTATGCAACACGTATCATCAATCATAATTGAATTATATTTACTCAATAAAAACACTCCATCAACTACGTGTAAAAAGTTCGCTAATTATTTTTGTTTGTACTTGACGAAGTTCGATGATTTAATACAAATAATTTAAGTTCGATTTGCCGCTTACTCATATTTGAACTTACAATTGAACATATTATAATGATGACATAAGTATATACATTACAATTTTATATTTGTACAATATTAACATAATACTATTAAAGTTAAGCTATTTGTACTAAATTATCGCACCTCATCAAGTAAAAACAAAACAACTTTCAAATCTAACTCCGTCGATCATATCTTGTACCTACTGAAATACTTTCAAACATAGCAGTGGCTGGTATAGGTTTTTTTTCTGAGAGGAGAGCGTATTCTTTTTTAAAGTTTTACGACACAAATATTTTAAAACTGCCCTATTTATTAACCTAGATGATATTCCAATGGGGGGCTGGGCCAGGCCCCTCTGTACCCCCAATTAAATTTGCCACTGAAACACATTGCTTATGTCACTTAATTGTGGAGAAGACGACTACCATGTATTGTTGAAATATCGGTGGATACCGACGTGCGGTGTAAATTATGCATAGTCCGAAATCATAGTTGGATTGTTATGATTGGACAAATTTTTTATAAAATTACACTTGATAAATGCGAATTGGCCGTCTCGAACTCTTTTTTTTACTGATATCTGTGGGGCTAGATTATTTAATTATTTATAAACAATCGTAACTATTATTTGATTAAAAGTAACTCGGATTATTCGTTGAGTTTATATCAATAAAAACAGTCAAGCTAAAACTAAATTATTAAAATGTTATCTTAACTTTAACTTTTCAACTCGTTTATGCCCAGATTTAATGTCTCATATTCATTTCAATAAATTTTAATGTTCTCACATAATTACGTTGAAAAACGTATACCTATATAATACTTATAACGATGAATGGTTGTGATTGTTGAAGCCAACACTAAATTTACCAATGTAAACCTAGTTATTAATAGTTTTTAAAAATAAGGAATAATATTTTTTCAGTTGTATTTAAAACTATTTTATGTACACATTTACCTTGTGGGATAAATATTGGGCGTCGGCGAACTGGAAAAACCTCATTGTGAGAACTATCTATTAAATGACATTTTAGGAATTCTCAGACACGATAGATCACTTATAGGTACTTTACACTAATGTATTTTAAATATTATGTTCTTATAATGTGTCTACTGTCTAGACTACCTATAATAATAAAATGTATAATGTGAATGATGTACACAATTCCAATAAATAATAGACAAATGTTTTATACTAAGTATAAAATGTCAATCTCCAATCCAAATTATTTTAAAGTACCTACATACCATAAGTCATCTTTGATTCTTAAAATATATTTTTTCATATTAGTTATTTTATTGGTGTATGGAAAACTGCTAATAATTAATCGAAATAGTTTATTTCAAATGTTAAAGTAAAACTAGTTTCTTAATTAAATAAGTTAGACTTACATACATCTAATGTTCTTGTTAAAAAGGTACCAAGGTACTTTGATTAGTTTTATACAAAAAACTTGTCGTACATTATTTCCCAAATTCATTTCATTGGAAGGTGTGAGTCTAGGCTCTAAAATATAGCAGTTTTTTTTTTTTATCGTTGTCGTGGTTTATTTTTAATATTCATCGGCTTATGTAAAATTGTAAACATTAACATTTTAATGGTATAAGATAATAATTTATTCTAAATAGATAGTGACAGTTTGGAATATGTGTGTTGTTTAGTTTAACGTCGAGAATTATGCATGCATTAATTATGATCAAACCTGTCAATTATTATTCGAATTACGAAATTTTGTGTATTTTAATTACACTTTAATAAATGCATCCATACCTATTAGGTAGGTTCTTGTTTTTTAATATATATGCAATGACGTGTGGACTTCAATAATCGTTACCTACATATATACGAGTAGATTATATTATACTTTGTATCTACCTAGGAACAAGTTAAAAAAAAAAAAAACGATTATAATTTATATTTATATTTTTTGTAGTTTGAACAATAGTGTGTGTGTATTATATAACAATATTACATAACATTAACTGCTCTGATAGCCTTATTTATATTTTCTTTTAACCGAAATCAAATCTGAAATTTTATTTCTTCTTGTTGTAGATTCACTAAATTTTTGGGGAGAAAAAATCATACCTGCCTAGTACGTAAATGTATATATAAATGTATATGATTGGTTTACTAATGTTTATGCTAAAAGTTATATTTAACTAACCTATTTCTGTAGTTGATTAGTTTTTTTTTCATATATTATGCTATATAGAGCAAATATGATACATTATAGAGCTATTAGCTAATATGATTTAAAATTTAAATCACAAACTCATAAGTATATGTATTAAAACCCGCTTTTATTTTAATAGAAGTTATGTGCCTATTATAGGATTATTATTTATTTATGTCTCGTTATGTCAACCTGCATTTTAATATGCAATTTTTCGACTTGGCTTTATACACGATATTCATATTAAATCAAATACAACTCGTAATTGCTTTGATTATTTAATATATTAAGCTTGTATATTTTAGAGGTATATTCTTAATTTCTATTTTATTTATATTGGTAATACATATTTTTTTTTTGTGTGTGTATGTGTGTATTGTGTGTACTATGTTTAGTGTACCTAGCTATATAGAAGATCATAGTATACTTACTAACAAATATATTGTTGCGGAATTGATAACTGAATAATCAGAATAAATGTAAAGACTTGTAATTTTCTTAGACATGGTATATTATAGAGAGCTCAATTGCTTAAAAAGCTTAAAAATTAAGTATCCAACCTGTCGATATATTATTCAACGAAGAACAATGAATTCTTTTTCATTAACACTTTTTGGGAACGTGAACACATTATCTCTTTTTAATAATTTTTTTCATTTTTATATACGATTATTCAGTTTTTAAGTGCGTTATGAGCATTTTTAATTTACGGTATATTATATATGCATATGACTTGCTACAACATTGAACTAGGTATCGTAATAAACCAACATACGAACACAGTTAACGTTCTTACCATCAATTTTCTTAATAGATCGATTATAATAAATTATAAATTTTTAAATTTACGATGTTCATACAATAGGAATTATCGTGTATTAAAATGTATTAATATACGGTGATTAACATAAGGGACGACAAGATTACAGCTCGTCTAATACATAAACATATATTTATAATAACAGGTCTGTGGAGACAGTATTTTGATGACCCTATAACCTACAGTGGTTTTAATTATACATACCTATACAACTTTGTCTTTGATTTTGTATTTTTATATTAATTAATAATTATATAACTTTTTAGGTCATAACCACAGTCATAACCACAGCCATAGCCATAGCCACGGCACAGATGACAACTTTCAGCATTTTGATCATGGACATGTATTACATGAACACGCACATCACGACCACCATGATTCACATGATGGCCACGATCATGATCATTAAAAGTTTTAACTATTCAAATTCAGTGTTTTACTAAGCTCAACTATTATTAATTAATTTCAATAGTTTTTATATAATATAGTATTATATAAACATATTTTTAAGTATTATTATTGTTATGACTATTAGTTTTTTAATCTAAAAATGTAGTTTGGGTGTTGGTAATTTTCATAATTATTTTTATTTTATTCATTTTACGTCTTATTAACCTTAAAAACGTAACTTTTATAAATTATTTTATTTTATTGAAATAAATATTTTTTTCATTATACTTATTAATCTTAAATAATACATCAGTTTTTATACAATTTAAAAAGAAATATTCATTTCATTGTTGTCATGTTTTCTACCATTAATTTGAAAGTATCAATAAAGGTAAGTGGTCACGTACATTTATACAATATTGATCCGGTCGAAGTAAATTTGATTTGATAAAGTTTCAGATTTACAGCATTTAGTTTATTTTAAATACTTATAACTAAAATGACTTTGTATAAGTACTATTAGTTATTACGGATCAATATTTGAAATACCTTTGCTGATAAAAGTTTCGGGACATACGCCGAACGCTTATATTTATTCTGCGGGTAAATTCAATTTAGCATATAAGAGTAAGCAAGTAATAAATACTTATACCCATAGGTACTTCCCATGTAGGTTCCAACAGGTGTGGTCAGTTTGCACCGAAATTGACTCTAAGTAAACGTCTACAACATATTATGTAATTTTGACCAAAAATGTTGAACTGCGTTTTTAATCTTCACCAAAATAATTAGATATATAATTTACACCATTTGCTAAGTTAGTAATATTAATAGGAATTATAATTTACACCAAAATTCTAATCGATTCTTCTTTCGATAGAGCCTATAATTGAGATCTGAGAAGCTAAAGACATAGAATAATCCGTTTATAGATTCCGAGTGGTTATTTCACCACTTAAAATTCAGTCTAACCTAGAATTTAAGTATAATTGTTTGAAAATTCAAAAACCATAAAAACACTTAATCTGTTGATAACATATCAACATGTACTTAACATACTGAAAAAAAAAGTCCTCGGACAGGATAGTGTATTCGATAAAAAAACGATTCTGTGGGGAGGATCAGTGTAACAATTAGTAATTATAATATGTATCATTGTATATTATATTTGTATATAGAAATTAGTACGTTTAATAAAATATTATTTTATATACATCGAAATTAGATTCATAAATTTTCATTTTTTTAGCGGTTATTTTAAAATTGTATTTGGTTCTGTGGTGATAAACAAAGCGTTAGAAAATAAGAATAGCTTAGCAATAAGGTATTTTGGTGATATTTCCCGTGGTGTTAAAAAACTAATTAGAAAATCAAAAAAATGTCCTTTCTAAAGATGGTACTTTATCTTGATCGAATTTGATAAAAGATAAGACACTATCTTATGTTGAAATCGAAGTACTAGTTCTCTTAGAAATATTGTTTACAAGTTAAAGAAATAAACATCATTGTAAAACAACTCTCCGTTCAGTGTCTAAAATTAAAATTGTATATTAAAATAATATAAAATGTTATGCAAGTAATGCAGTAAATAAATCAAATAAGGAAGATGTTTTATAAAAACAGCTATATAACACGAGTTTATAATATTATTAAATTTGAATTAAATGATTCTTTAGAATCAGAATATTATAAAGATAAATTACCTATTGATAAAAAAAAAAAAAAAAAAAACGATGTTATAGTATTTGGCTGCTAAATTGTATTTTATATCACTGTGGGTCACCAGAAAACCAACGAGTAGTCAGATAGGCACTTGAAAATCGAATATTATATTGATACTCGTTTTGGTGCAAATTACAAACACTATTTTCAACTAGGTAGGTACCTACTGAGGTTCAAATTACATATACCTTTATTTTGGTGCAAGTTACAAACACTGTTTTTGGCTACTTGCAGTATTGATCTTTATTTTGGTGTAAATCATAAACTCCTATTTCAACACTTTAAAATTATGGTAAATTGTTACGGTTGGATACAGTGGCGAACATAATATTATAACATAACATGACATAACATAACATAACATAACATAATATTATACTATAACATCATATTATGAGAATGTCCAGAGTGGGGCCCTGCTAGAAACCGATAATAAAAATGAAAAACAGTCATACCTTATTATATAACTATGAAAAATATTATTTTCTTAATAATTTATTATTAGTTATATATAATTTTATATACTCGGGTCTCTGACATAGACACCAGTAATTCGAATTATCTAAACTCGAAAGAGTAAAGACGTTCTTGTTCACTGTTATTATATTTAAAACATTTATATAATATGTATATTACAGATTATAACCTCGATATCTTATAATATCACATCTCTGTTCTCTTGTAAGTTGTAATTGATCATCTAACACTCACGGGAGTTGCGCCAATGGTTGGATAAGTAATAATGTAAATTACATTATCTTTGATCGAAAAAACACATTATACGTAGGTACCCGTAAGGGATATATTTTACATATTTTTAATGGAATACAATATTCTATTAACGTTACTAATATAAACAAGCTATGACCCTATCAGTGGTTCCCAACCTTTTTTATACTTCACGCCCCTTGTAAATCTTCAAAAATATTACGACCTCTTTAATTAGAGTTTAGACGATAGTGATAAAAAATAACTAATAACTATATAATACAACTAATGACTTTTTTCCATCATTTTAAAAATCAAATATTAAATATTATAAATAATAATAAAATATTATACCCTAGTAAAATTAATTTGTTGTTTTAAATTTTAAAACAAATAGTTCATTATTAATTCATCATCACAATAATATTTCCTTCCATCTAAATTTCCTACCGGTAGGAAACCACTTTTTTATATTATATTTAAACAAATAATATATATATATATATATATACCTCAACAAAAAGTCTTCGTAAACTACGTGTAAAAATGGCTAAGTAAAATAAGTATGATATATTAAGCACTATAAAGATGTGATATCATGAAAAAATGCTGAGTATATTGAATTTAATTAAACTTATTTTCTTTCAATAATTTATTTACTTGGCTAGGAATTATTTCTTAAAAGAAACAAAGTGTGATGAACAAAATAATTAAATTGTGAATTACTATTAAAATATCACTTATTATTATATTAAAAATATTATCATTAATATTTATATACTATTCTAAATAATTCCTCGGAAAGTAAATAAGTACATTATTGAAACCCAATATGTTTACTTAAATTCAATGTACTTAGCATTTATTCATGATATCCCATCTTTACAGTGCTTAAATATCTTATATTTTTTTCACTTAGGCATTTTTATACGTAGTTTACGAAGGGTTTTTGTTGATATATCACTAATTTTCTCATCAATACAAATAATGATAATGTATCTATATTTTTATCTATATATTATAGATATAGTATAATGTATATAGTACAGCGTAAAGTTCTGACAACAATATTGTTTGTGTAAATACTAAGTATGATCTAGGTATAAGAACGGTAATATTGTTTATAGTACGGTAATTTTGTCATATTTTAACCGATGACTTGATGGCAAACATTGGTAATGCTGTTGCTACGACGACTACGAAGACAACGGCTACCGTGATTCTAAATTTAATATAAATTTAAATTAAAAAGTTAACAATTTTTCATTTATAACTTAATTTCTAAACGTACGATTTTTATGATTTTTACAAAAGCATATTCCACACAATATTTCTGATTTCTTGGAGTTTTTTAGGAGTTCATTGATGTATTAGAAAATTAGTTATGTCGTATAACAAATTCACCCTTATTTTACACAGTTCAAATAGGCAACACTTGCTTTGATATAGTATACACACACGGTCGTACAGTTATTTTTTTTTTTTGCTTAGCTCGCTTCACGACTGTGGTCTGGATCACCAATATATTAGGTAAATATATTCGATAACTGCATGTAAACTGCTCCCATCGAAAAAGGTTTCTCGAATGCGTAAATATTACCTAGGTTCCGGGACAGCCCTTTTGTCCTTTTTGCGGTCAACTTATTATTATCTACTTGAGTATCAAATTTAGGGCACATAATTATATATTATACTAGCTGATCCTAAACACTTCGTTGATCGTAAAAGAAATTGTAATTGTTCAACTCCTTTTGAATTTTTTTTTTGCTCATCAACTTGAAATTTGTAATACATTTATTGTACCTATAAAAGAGTGGCCTGACTAACTGTGGTGAATTTTAAATAATAAGGAAAATATTAGTTGTAAATTGGTGACATATTGTATACGAAAAACCATTCTGATTCTTTGTTTTTTATGTAAACTGTGACAGAATTTTTATTTATAATATCACAGAAATTATTTATGTCCAAAAAGCCAAAAATCAAAATACCAACATGTCATAAGTGCATAAAGAATATTACCTATTGTACAACTCGATAAGTATTAAGTATTGTAGATTTTTAAGATACTATGTAGAGTTGTAATTTTTTTGATTCTGCAAAATTATAGTTACCTAGATATTGAATTTTTGCATAAGTGATTTTTATACAAAGTTTCTACCAGAAAGAGGGCTTAGATTTCAACATAATATAGTATCTTATCTCTTAGAAAATTGTTTCAAGATGTTACTTTTGAAAGGTCGTTTTTCGATTTTCTCAATAATTATATAATGCCACATTGAAACGGGAAAAACCACCGAAAAATTAAGAAAACCCGCTAAAAATATTATTTTAATTTATAACGGCCTGTTTATCACCATAGAAATGAATAAAAATAATAATATTATATAATTAATTCAACTTACATGATATCATGATTCATGAATAATACCAATATATTATAAATTATGCAGACTGACAAACCGTCTACACTGACAATTATTTTTCACATGCAATGATTATATCATTGTATTCAAGTTTAATAATATCTATTAAACATTGACCAATTTGTAACCTACTGTACAGTAGAGTGACATACACTTAACTGATTTTTTTTTTATATTGAATTTTTAGAATCACAGATATGATACGAACATGTTCAGTGGGGCCCATTATTTTTTTGAAGAATGAGTAAAAATAAAATAAAAAAATAAAATAAAATAGAATCATCTTATTATATTAAATATTATAATTAATTAATTATATATTAAAATACTTATATTATTATTTATATGCTGTAAATACAGAGTATAATATAAGTATTAGTTTATTATTTTTTTTTTACATTTAAAATATAGATATCTGCTGGTTTTTATTCGTTACTGAATTTGTTTTATAAATAAATAAAATAGGTCTATGATTTTATAATATTATATGTTATTATTATAATTAGTAATAACTAACTTTATAATTATATTATATTGCTACTGCTACAGATGAAATATCTATTGGATTTTGGAACCAAAAAAAAAAAAAAAAACAAAATAAACTCTACATCAAAATATAGGTTTCGGTTCCTAAAAAATGTATTTAAGGGTGCCGGCTAAGTTTAGGTATAAAGATTTTCAAAAGGTTTCGGTCCAAAGCCGGTCAATTTCGGTAAGGTTCCAGTCCCTTTTGGTCTGGACCCAATTGGTCCCGATTAGTACGACACTTAACTGTATTATAACTTAATTTTGATTGAAGTCATATTTTTCCCTATTAGCACTAGACATACCACCAATATGATGATTTATTCCCATTTTCATATTCGACGTGTGTCTTTGTCTCCAATATAAATAAATATTACGTAAAATATATTTTTGATATCACTTATGATATTATTACTATTATTATCTGACTGGTCGCGTTTCGTAACATAACTGAAACGTTGTAGAAAAGCTATAGAAATATTGTAACATGTAGCAGAGAGAGAATGTGGTAAATTTTCTCGAACACTATCTGAATAAAATTTAACTGAGACGTTGTTATCGTGATGTGATCTCTGAACGAGTAGGTATCAGCTATAATAAAATTGCTACCTCAGCGACCACCGTTGATTCTAAACAAAGGTGGTAAATATTTGTTAGCTTGTAGGATAGTGGTTTGTGTACATTTATTTTGGTCAACATTGATTTTTATATTCTGCGATAAATCCGACGTTCAAAAACGATATCGGAAATATTAGTAATTATGATAACGAAAAAAAAACCGGTGTAAGCGCAATTTCATCAATAATTGAATCCACGTTCATGGATATGTCCAGATGAACATACATTAATGTGAAAGTCCATTTAGCCTATCCTAAATACAAAACCAATTTAAGAAAATCTGGTAAGTGGATGTCGCTCTGCTGTACAGTATGTTACTTGTGGTTCATTGTATAATGGCTTGTATTAAACTTGAATTCAATGATATAATATCATTGTATAAGAAAAACGATTCTGAGAGGAGATGGTTTGTCAGTCTGGATATTTTATATTGTTATTATTTATTATATCATGTAAGTTGAATTAATATTATAATATAATTATTAGATTCTGAGCGGAGCAAGGAAGCTAGTGGTTTTACATTGGTGTTTAATTTTAATTTTTTTTATTCTATTTATATCTTGTTTACAAAATTTCTAAAATAAGAAGTTCTTCGATTTCAACATATAATACCTTATATATTAGCAAATTGGATGAAGATGGTACTTTAAAGAGGTCGTTTTTCGATTTTATCAATAATTATTTAATGCCACGGTAAAAACCACCGAAAAGTTACGAAAAACCACTAAAAATTGGATTTTAATTTCTAATGTTTTGTTTATCACCATAGAAACGAATAAAAAATAAAAATATTATAATAATATTAATTCCACTTCTATGATATAATAACTAATAACAATATCAAATATCCAGACTGACAAACCGTCTCCACTCGGAATCGTTATTATATCATTGAATTTAAGTTTAATACAATCCATTATACATGACCCACTTGTATAATACTGTACACCAGAGCGACATTCCCTGACCAGCTTTTTTTATTCGTTTCCATGGTTACAAACAGACCGTTATAAATTAAAATCCTATTTTTAACGGGTTTTAGTAATTTTTCTTGGTTTTTCCCGTGGCATTAAACAACTATTGATAAAAATCGAAAATTGACCTCTTTAAAGAACAATCTTGATGACATTTTCTAAAAAATAAAGTACTAAATGTTGAAATCTAAGCAATTATTCTGGTAGAAATATTGTATACAGGATATAAAAAAAAAATTTAAAAAAAAGGCAGGTAAGTGGATGTCGCTCAGCTGTACAGTAAGTTACAAGTTGGTCATTGTTTAATGGATTGTATTAAACTTGAATTCAATGATATAATATCATTGTATAAGAAAAACGATTCTGAACGGAGACGGTTTGTCAGTCTTTATATTTTATATTGTCATTAATTATTTTATTTATTTAATTATTATTTTTTTTATTCGTTGCTACGGTGATAAACAAATTGTTAGAAATTAAAATCTCATTTTAAGCGGTTTTTCGTAATTTTTTAGTACTTTTTCCCGTGGCATTAAATAACTATTGAGAAAATCGAAAAATGACCTCTCTAAAGTACCATCTTGGTCCAATTGGCTAAAAGATAAGGTACTATATGTTGAAATCAAAGCACTAATTCTGGTAGAAATTTTGTATACAGGATATAAAAAAAATAAAAAAAATAAAATAAACACCATTGTAAAACCACTAGCTTCCTTGCTCCGCTCAGAATCTAAAATAAACACCATTGTAAAACTAATAGCTCAGAATCTAATATAGTTAGGTACCTATGTTATAACTTTTATAATAAATATTTCCCAAATACTTAGTGACATAAAATCTCTATGATGTGATGCATAATTTAACCTCATCTGTCCGAGTAATCAGTAGAAACCATATGTCTGTAACCAATGGCTACTGTTAATTTAAAAAAAAAATGTGATTCCCAATCATATTATATGTGTTAAAATTTAACTCATGAAGTATTATGTTCGAATAAAAATGAAAATAAAATAAATTAACTCATACTAATACTACTCTGTGACGATTGACGAAGATACAGCCGTAAGATTCTTGCACTCTATGGGCAGGGAGCCACGGTTTTTTTTTTTTAGGACATAATATGAACAAAGTCAAGTAAAATAACAATTTTCGTAGAGAAAAAATAACAAAATATTATTTTATAGGTACGGTCTACGTTCACGGCTTAATATTATTGGACAAGAATTATAAAATTATTATCTATAATATGCTTTTCAATAAACACGGAAATAATAAATTACGATTAACGTACAGTTAATACAATAGCTTAATGTAATTATTTGTTCATAATATGTTTGTCTAATTGCCTTGTTTGGTACTACAGATATCTGATAACCTCCTATGTAGTTTCCACAGGCTACGTTCAAACTCAAAATTGAACTTTATTCGTATTTATTAAGTGAAAAGTAATATTAACTAAAATAACTACAGCTAAAAAAAGGTGGGCAAGTGGGTGTCGCTCTGCTGTACAGTAGGTTACAAGTGGGTCACTGTATAATGGATGGTATTACATTTGAATTTAATGATATTAAATCATTGTATAAGAAAAACGATTCTGAGCGGAGACGGTATGTCAGTCTATGTTTAAGACATATTATATACTTTTCTATGGTATTAAAAAAAATTGACCTATAATGAATTCCAAATTAATAATATCACAATATCCATTAGCTACCTACTTATAACGCTTTATATACCACCAACAAACCCTGCTACTATCATAGATATGAAGTAGTATACTTTAGAAGTTTCAAGTACCCATAAATAATATTATACAATCACAACAAAATAACTAAAATAGTTATTCTGTGTTTTTATTATGTAATTTCGTCCAAATTTGAATTTAAAATGACTATAAAATAAACTGTGCTTAAGTATATTTTAAATTTTTTGGTAACAGAATAAACTACTTACGTTTAATCTTGTTTTAAATTTTCAATCCTTAGATATAAAAGTTGAACATTTTATAAATTTTTAACTACAAAATAATTATTCAATTTTAAATTTGATACATTTTGTCAAAATTCGAACTTTAAATGCTTATAAAAAAAAATTGTGCCTATATATTTTTAATATTTTTCAATTGCTATTGTAACAATATATCAGGAGCCCTGTGTTACATTTTTACACTTTTTGGCCCAACAGATAAAACTTGCTTGATATTTATAGAAAAAACAATAAAAAAAATTAAAAGCTGTAAATGTCCGTAAACACCTCAAAAAAAGTCAAAGGAAATAGCTACATGAGAAATCGAGTGAATATCCAATGTTGTAAAAATTTGAATTTCAAACCCTCATAAAAATTTAATTTGACTTTCTTATAGACATTTTTTTTTGATAAAGGTGGATAATCTTGTAAGGAATCTTGTATTACATTTTCAAATCTTAGATTTAAAAAGAAAAATTTTCACGAATTCTTAACTCAAAATAATTTGCTAATTTTCGTGATTTTTCCATATTTTGTCAATTTTTGAACTTTAAATGCTTATAAAAAAAATTGTGACCAAGGATTTTTAATATTTTTCATCTGCATTTTAAACAATATACTAGGAGACTTGTATTAAATATCCAAGCTTTTTTAACCAACAAATAAAATTTTATTGATATTTTTACAAAAAAAAATTAAAAAAAAATTGAAAATGTAAATGTTCCTAAACAGTTCAAAATAAATCAAAATATTTTGAAAATGTTATCGTGTAAAGAAAATGCAAATATAAACAACCAGTGAAAATTGCATGTATATACGTTCATTTGTTTAAGAGTTACACCAAAAACCAAAATCGATTTTTCGGAAAACCGATTTTGCGTAAAAATTCCCGTTTTTCCTTAATTTTTATGTTGTTCTTCCCTTCGCTTGTGAAAATTACTAGGAAATTTTTGCTTTTGACCCCCCTAAAGCACCAACTAGATTCACTTTCCTAACAGAAAAGCTACCTAAAACGTGATGACAGACACAAAAAAAAAATTTAAAAAAAAACACACATCATTGTAAAATCAATACATTCATCGTTTCACTCAGAATCTAAAAATGCTGGTTATACAATTATTAGAAAATTGCAGAGCATGCACATAATAAATTATATGCTATAAAGTCAGATTAGAGAATCCAGCAGTATTAATACTATTGACATACAATTAGGTCAGGGATGAAAAATCGTAGGACCCTACACTCTGGAATAATTATTCTAAAATAACATTGTTAAACTGTTTATTGTTACATAGGTAATCAATTTTTAATTAAATTAAATAATATAGACGAAAGACTCCTCGCGTAATAGTGTAATACCAACATATAGGTAAGTCGTAAGCATCTATGATTAATTTTATGACCCATTGTGTTATGTAGGTACCTAGTATGAATCATACAATATATTGTATATTTATAGCATAATATCACTGTATAAAGATTTTTATCTGTATCAATAATGAGATGAATAAACAACCAAAAACACAATAAATAACTGTAAAACTTAGTGTCTAATATTAAAATAATCATGTCGAAATATTACAATATAACAGGAACCAGTATTGCTTTCGACTTATAACAATTATAATATATTATTCGTAGCACGAACTATAAATACATAGGACTGAACACTCCTGGCAGGAGGAGGGTGGGCCAGCTGTCACAAAGTTGTACGGGTACGTACGTTTGCGACTGTGATGCTACCTAGTTGACGTACTAGATTTACTACATATTTTCGTACCTATTTAACTTTTATGAACATAATATTTATATTATTTAAAATTATAAAATATGAAAAAATAATAAAAATAATCGATTAACCTAAATAATAATACGAGGTATATCCAGAAAGTAAGTTCCGTTTTGTATGTATATTTTGCATGGGAACAATTTAATCATCCGCCCTACAGTCCAGATTTGGCAACCAGTGATTTTCATCTTTTTTTACACATGAAATCATTTATGGGTGGCCAGAACTTCAAGGAAGATGATGAGGTGAAAAAGGCTATTAGCGCATGGTTACAATCACAGGCGTCATCTTTCTATGATGAAGGGATACAAAAACTAGTATCTCGATATGATACGTGCTTAAATAATGGTGGTAACTATGTTGAAAAATAGAGTAATACATGTATTTTATATTCAAATAAAATTTATAATAAAATTTACACATTTACATGTTTTTATTGCCCAACGAAACTTACTTTCTGGACACGCCTCGTATTTCAATTTTGTTTCTGTATATTTCTATAATTAGTCTATTGTATCTTATTTATATTATTATAATACTTCACATTATTTAATATGGGTAGCTTAATATGTTCAGCATTAATATGCGACAGTGGATTAAATAAAAGTAATAATGAAAATATTATTTTATTTTCACTGCCAAAAGATGGATCTATCCGTAAGTCGAGGACAAATATTGTTGACGATAGGAATGGTAATGAGTTATAGGCTAGGTTCAAGGCCTATATTATATTTAAATACAATAATTTTAAAAATCATATAAAAATCATTAGTTAATTAAAATATAATGATTTAATGAATATTAAATTAATAAAAAAATAAGACAGTTTGATCGGTTGAGTAAACTTGATTTTCAGGTCAAAAGTAATTCATTATACATCTGTGGTATTCATAATATATTTTTTTGAAGTAAAAAAAAAATATCGGTGGAAATTATATGTTATTTAGGGTAATCCTACCCTAAAATCGACTAGCTATAAATCGTAGGGTAATGTATAGTAATAATTTAATGAGAATGATAATAAAATGGGTAATTAAGACGTGACGATGAAGTATTGCACGGATTTGAATCGAATATCGACATTTGCGATTATACCATATTGTTTGTATCATGTTAATACTAACCGTCGTAAGTTGTATTAGTTCATAGTTTTTGTAACCACGGTCCACGATTTATGACTATCTTGAATCGTGATTGTAACCATTTTACCATTGGTGATCAGGGCTCGCAAACGTTATATTTGACGAACAACGATTACAATTTGTAAACGTAATTATAACGGAAAGTGATAATAAAAAATAATTAAATACCACAAAACCAAACATTACGATTAACAAAATATATCATATATCATTAAACAAAACATAACGCCAAATGATATATTTTATAATCTATTTATTTAAAAAGTCTATTGGTTTCGTACAAACCAATGCAAACAATTTAAGAATTGATTATATTATATTCCGTATCCGGAATATGTATATCTGCTATACAGTAGGTCAAAAGTGGGTCACTGTTAAATGGATGGTGTTAAATTTGATTTCAATGAAATAGGTATAATACGAATGAAGACCGTTTATCAGCTTAGGAAATTTTGTATAATATTTATATTGTTATAACTTATTATTAATACAGTAGTCGGTAAGTTGAATATTATCATATTCCATTATTTGTAGGTACTAACATGATAAATTTAAAGTACACGCTAATAATATTTTTAAATTACAACAAATAACTAAAATCGTTATTCTTGGTTACTTAATATGTAATTTCGTCCAAATTTGAACATAAAATAACTATAAAAAAAACTTTTCGTTTGTGTAGAATATTTTTTAATATAAAACAATGCAGTTTCTCAAAACAGATCAAAAGTGATGTCAAAATCAAATATTTCTTTTAATGAATAGGTGAACATAGGTTTGTGCTAAGTGGGTGCTTATCACCCCAATGCTTCAGATTACCTCCCCCAGTTCCCTGTAAAATTTATTTCGGTATTTCACCAATCATTTGTAAATTATTGTGGTTTACCTATCGGGTCGGATATTTTTCTTTCCCATTACATACCGACAATAGTACACGAATTCACGATTAAAACAGTATTGCATAAATGCACTTTTCAGCGTTTCAGTTTTCGTTTAAACAATAAACAATAAACAATAACCATAATAATGGCGTTAAAGAAAATTATATTATATTATTATCTCACGGCTCACCATAGGCCACGAAATTGTGTTCTATACTTCTGTTTATAACTTTGGATATTACTTGGTTTTTAGTTATTAATCACCAAAAAGAGTGCGATTGATCAAATAATCACATTACAAAGAGGAAATACTAAAATACTATAATATTATGACGTATCAAGGGACATTTAATGATAATGGATAAAAATCGACAGGGTTTGTACAGCTAGTGCTACGAAAAAAATTAATTATATTTCACGCATGGTCACGTGTTGTGTTGCTGATGTGAGCATTTAAGGCGCTTAAATATTATATTTTTTGTATACATATAATATGCAAGGCTGGGCAAGTAAACTATTTTTTTTTAACTCGTTAAGTTAAGTTAATATAGAAACATGTAACTTAAGTTTAAAGTTAACTTTATTTTTTGTAAATAAAATTAATAATTATACCTACCTACCTTTTTTGAAGCTAAAAAATAACATAATAATTCAATAAATCAATAAATGTCATTTTTAAATGAATGTTTGCAATAAAATAAGTTACTGTAGGTACTTATATTTGAATATTATACTTTATTCAATGATGAAATCCTATAAAATAATAAAATAATTGTTAGGTATTTGTTAAAGTAAATGGTCTACAACTATACTAATTAATATTATAATAATCAAATTCATTATTAATTGTTAGAATATATAATATAAAATATTTGATATTGACTTTATGTCCACTTATCCACTGTTAAAATCTATTACAGACCGATGTTATTGGTTGGATTATTGAAAAATAAAAATGAATCAGCGTCCCGGGTATTTATTTAATTAGGTAAATAGTAAATATGATAAACTAGAACCCTACTACGGGTATTATTTACACCGGCTGGACAAGTTATCACTGTAATTCTATGAATGAATAAAAATATAATAATAAGTAATTCTATTAAGGGGGCTGGAGCGTAATCCATTCTAATGAGTAAAAACAAGGCATTTTATATTTATATTTTAGTCCACATGGGACTTGTGAATGTGTGAAAATAAAATTAACATTAGTGTTTGTAATTCGTAGTACCGATCACGATGTATAGCGGCATCATAATACGTCTGTCATTTTACCTATGCCCATGCGCATATCACAACTTATTACTTTATAAAATTACAAACATTTTTTTTCAAAAAATACTGCCAGTGACTTCAATCACTAAGCTCAGTAGGATGTTTCAATTTCAATTTTGAATGCAGATTTGAATTCTCCTCTAAAATATTTACTATGCTTTAACTGTCGTACATTTTTCATATTCTATATCAATGTATTTAAATTTTAATTATGAATATGATCTATTTTTACTCTTTTTGTCAGTAAATTTCTAAGTAAAAAAAATTAAAATCAGAAAAACGAAATTGTCAGAGCATAGATAATTTAGTGAAGAATTCAAATCTGCTTTCAAAATTAATATCAGAACTTAATATTGGGCGTTAGTGATTGAAGTCGTGAGCTATATTTTCGACTGAAAATTAATAACGCTCATATAGATACTCGTATACATAAAGCAGATAATGTTAATCGTCGTCGAAAATCAATGAAAAATCGGAAAAAATTAAATATTACTAAAATATCTACTAATTAATTTACCAAATATGTATAAATATGTATTAACTATAGCTTATTACTCACACTATCTACAATAATGTACATTATTTCTTATTCACAAAACGATATAATATGAATACTAATTGAATAATTGTTTAAATAATATGTAACATTGCGGGTTTTAGTATTATAGTGAAGAGCTATTCAAACTTTGAGTCAAAGCACCGTAAACAAAAATCAATTATGTAGGTCATGTTTAATAAATATAAATATTATTTATAATCATTAAAACTATTATGGAAACGACAATGAAACACATTCCGAGACTATTTGAAGTTTTAAATCTAGTACTAAAGTCACTGTTATTATCGTCCATATAATTGGCCACAATGTATCTAGCGTATTCTTCCAATTTTCAATAATAATTTAGAAGTCTTAAAAATATCGTGAACACACTAAGGAGCCGTAGGAAGAACAGGTTTGAATAACTCTGCTATGTATTGGTCGTATAAGGACGGTTTCCAACAAATTTGGATTAATCTTCATATTTTTGTGAATACATGTATGAGGACTGGTAGGGTGTACCAGCACGTTGTAAAATAATAAAATAAAATATCTGTAGATAGTTACAATCGTCGTGGCACGTACAGAACCCGTCCCAAATATTTCAAAGGGGACTACGATAACTTATTATCACTGTGAGAAAAAAAAACGACCCATGTCCGACACCGACTTGGCAGCTGCTTTTTTTCTTCTCAGACAAGCGATAAACAACATATTTTATTATATATTTAAGGTCAGTGTTATTATTGTTATTATTATTATTATTATTATTGTTATAAACCCTCATAATGGATTTTGTACACACACGAGGAAAATAAATTGCCGTTGACATTGAAATACTCCACAACAGGTTATACACCAAAGAAATAACCTAACCTAATCTGTAGACAGGCATCGACCCTTCAAGAAATGTTTAAAAGTGGTTCTACAGTCGAAGACCGGCTGTAATAATTGTGTACATTTCAATACAGGGTGATTTTAGAAGCATGCTCACCCCATTCGTATCTTTAGTATCGTTATTTTTCTTAAGAATATTATTTATTTATTACACCTTTGTAAGAAATATGTCAATTTATTTTATAAATTAATGTTCCAAAAAATCAGAAATTGATTATATGCATAAATCATATAATACGTAATTATGGGCGAGCACACTAAAAATGCCACCCTGTATAATGGACACAACAATATCTGTTGGCTACATAATGTTTTTATTTTACTCAGTTGAAAAGAAAACGAATGATATCGAATAATCGATCTACGACCGGTGCGGCGCCATCTGAAACCATCGGGTGGCCAGTAAATGGATCTATGGAAATATGTTTACTGGCCATAATATACACAACTTCGTATTTAATGTAAAAACATTGTATGAAATCCGTATTGTACACGGAGAACGGGTGTGCATGCTGAAAAAAATCCTTGAAGTCAATCGCTGCAGACAGCCATATACAATATGTTATGTGGACTAGACATATTACAAAATGTAATAAAATAATAATTACATACTGTGAAAATATGGGAAAGTATAGGGTAAGTTAGGGTCGCACATTTACCGTTTGTTACATAATTATATTATATTACTAATAATAGTAGAAATATGGGGCGAATATATTGTTTTACAAATGTAATAAATTCATAAAAAAAAAAAAAAAAACAATTTGTTTGATGACCAACGACGGGCTATATAGTATGATATTATATTCTATATTTCTCCATGATTTGCCGAGACATGGCGTCATGAGGTTAGGTGAGGCGATAATAGCGAATTTAGGTTTTTGCCTTGGGGGGGGGGGATATGATTTTATCTAGAAGCCCCGAATTAAAGTAAGAGGCCTCAAGTTAGGACTCCGAAAAAAGGATCATCCTTTGGTGGTGGATTGATCCTCTTGATCCCCCCCAACCTCAAATATGCCACTGCGGGGCGAAAGTGTAATGAAAATAAATATAGGCTGACAGAATTGTCTCGTTCAGAATTGTTTTTCGTACTCAAATATGGCTAATGGTTCACTATTAAATTCAAAGATTGTTTCATTCTCAGCTTACATAAACAGGTTTAAACTGTTGCTTTTTTAAAAATTCATTAATTATTTTAAGTGTGTCGCCATTTTTGTGGATCCAACTTATGGGGTCGTCGTAAAAAAAAAAATTGATACCCACTGTTCTATAGGACCAAATAAAACATTACAATTATTATCATGATTTTACAAAAAAAAAAAATCATCTATAATAATTATAATTAATTTAATCATATATTGTATTTATTTATTGCTAATAAATATAATATGAACAAAACAATTACCTTAATGAAACTAAACATTATGTAAAACAACTAAGGTGTGAATATATTAAACAAATTGTTATTGTGAGCAAACTGATAACGATAGTTTGAAGAACCGACAAACTTTTGTACGTCTTACTAAATATTAGCCGATTTTTTTATTAATTTGGCTTAAATATGGAGAGACTTCGGAAGGCTTCAAGCCCCCCCCAGCCACCCAGAATTTCTCAAAGCCCCTATATATTTTTTTTACATTTTACTTATTAAAAAAAGGCTAGGACTGAATCCCCCCCTAACCTTAAGGTCTAATTACGCCTATGAGTGGGATTCGTGGATATTAAAATATTTTGCAGTTTGCCACATGAAAATGAATAAAATATGTATTTTTAAAATAATAGTTATAACTAGTAAGTATACATTATACGCTTTTCTCAATTTATGTGTTCTCTAGTCATTAAAAAAATATTATTCACTTTGACTATACAGTCATTTTGAATTGTTTTACCAATGTCTACATTCCTTAGCCGAATTAGCCATTATCACTAATGACTAATGATTAATGACTAGTCATTACTGATTTAACTTGGTATGTTATTCGTCATGAGGTTGGTATGTATGTATATCGAATTAAACCTAGGTATACAAATATCATGTTTATTCAAAATCAAATTTTTTTTATTTTCACTTATTTCCAACGGAACCGTATATTCGTATTAGTTTAGATAAATATTATTCCTCACTTTTTAACGTACACATACGTGACATGGAAATGTGAGAAGGCTTCCGAATCAAAAAAAAAAGTATTTAATAATATAATAGGTATACAATAATTTATACGGCAATAGTAGTCGACACGGACAACACAATCAAGATTTATAGGTGCGGGCTGTATAAGGTACTTAACTCTAAAATATAATTACATTTTGAACCCCGAAGCCATTAAAACACGATAGGGGATGTGTATCGGGGCACTGGCATCGAGTCGACTGGTTTGTAAATGACGACGATTTACGATGCGTTGTTTATTTTTCGTACCCATATATAATGACAATGGAACTTAAAATGTTTTCTTTTCTCAAAAATACCTGTTTGAATTCAATACGACTTACCAAACGGAAATGATAAAAAATCAAAAAAGAGTTTTTTCGATGTTTTATTTTTTTATGAGTATCTGCGTAAATATAACAATTTAAAAATTCTCAAAACTCGCTTAAAAATGTAAATGTAGTAAAAAAATAAACGTATTAATTTAACTGATTAATTCGTAATTAAAACTATGGCTGCTGAGACGTGGTTAAATGACAAAAGGTAAAGCAACGCAACTTGAAGTTAAACTATATCCAATACCATTGTTGTCGGTGGACTTACGTTCGTCTCTGGCACCAGTCCAACGCAGAACAATATTGTTGATTCAACCGTGAAGTGTAGGTACTGATGACCACATTAGAAGGAATAAACACACGAATATGGTATATAATTTATTGTTATAATAGGTGTTTACTCGGCGTGATCCAACAGATATAAGTATAATATAAATATATAATTTATTGTAAGTATAACCCGCAGTGACGACGACTTGAGCAAAAAAACCCTACAACAGTGACAAGTATTCTCTGAGGGTATTTTATAGCCATTATTATACATCAGCCGATGCGATATAATAATTATCCGTATAATAATTTTTTTTAATTTGTTTGTTTTCATGTGTACCTACATTGTACACTATGCCTGTAAGCATATAATATACTATATACACGTAGGGGGAGAGGCAACGAGGACAATATTTGATATATTTAGAGGACGGTTAGGCACCGGTGTATATTATATGAATAAAAAATTGTATTTTGTAAGAATTTGTTTGAGTATCTACTTGGACTTTAGCACTGAATTACTATGATAAGGCCATATGGCGGCATTTACTTATTTTGTAAATCAATGATGTTGATTCATTCATTTTTGTAATTTTTTGATTGTTTACGATTGTGTATGTATTGTTATACATTTTGATAACAGTTAAAATAATAAATCATCATTATCTGTGTTTTTAACAAAATGTTCATAAATGAAAATTTATAATTAAACAATTAAAAAACGGATTATTTTTTTTTTTTTTTTTTTGGTTTGGGGCGTACAATTAATATTGTTGACAAAAAGTGTAAATAAGACACTGTATACATGTATATATTATACATATATATATATATATAAATAATAATTTTTAATTATGAGGTATACACTCGATACCTACTGTACAGTGGTTACTTTGGTTTTAAAATTTTTCAGATTAAAAAAAAAAAATTAAACAGACACGACATTTACTATTTTGTGTTTTTAAATAGCTACTATATAATAACATATCAGTGTGAGTACATTTTTTCAAGTATTTGAGTTCTTCAAATTATATCTGTGTTTCTAATATTGTTAATAATTGTTATACACTAATTTATAGGTAGGTAAAACGTTTAGTAATAACAAAAATTAAACACAAAAAGTCGACTAAACAACGCAACTAATAATAATAATAATAAG